>JABWTJ010000797.1:163959-438959 GCA_016801875.1 Solanum sitiens
CAGTTCATAACTCTTTTGAGATGTTATTTTGGATAATCGTAACACTTTGAGATGTTGATTTGGTGGTCATAATCATCTTGGAGACATGAAATTACGGAACAGTAGTGGAATACATGAAAACAATACATTGAGGCAGTAACAATGACATAAGGAGCTATGAAACATCAACACCTTACTTTAAGACCTTAATGGCACAATTGACTTCAATTGGCTTAGGAGAAGGATTCATTAAACTTTCTTTTGCAAATACCATTTCTATAACAGCACAAGGGGGAATGACACAAGTATAGAGTAGTGAACATATGTAAGCAAGTAGTTCCATGTACTTAGAATGGGGAAAGAAATATTGTTAGCTATTTGGAGATAGTACGCTGCCAATATGCTTCTTTTCTAGAAATAGAAATTATGAGAATCACTTCATTGATATTAATTGCAGGTGGCAGATTTCATGCCAAAAGGATATAGAATCGAATAGCCTTACATACCTTATATTTATGACCAATACCACTATCACGATTCAGCCTTCCTTATTGGGTGCTAATCTACAACATAAGTCATGATTAAGCTAACATCAGCAGCTAATCACAATAAGGTTCTCCAAAACAGTAGCTAAAAATATTTGATGGAAATCTGGCCCATACAACCCTTACATAAATGGTGAACCACCACATCCTTCCTCTACACATTAATACAATTTCAAACATCATTTCCAGAGATACTCAAACAGCCCTCAACAACAATATTCATAAGGCAGCCACTAACAATCTCAAATCTTTCAGCATAATAGGAGAATATTGACTCAAAGATTTATCATCATCCATGAATTCTTGACAAATATATACAAAATTCTCCAATCCAAACATGATCAAAGAGAGGAAAACAAATGGGTTGAAGTCTTACCTTAATTCTGGAAATTTATCCTCTAAACTTGTACTTCAAGAATTCAAACTCTCCTTCAAACTTCTTACTTGAAAATGAGACAGCACTCAAGAATCCCTAAGGTGTTTTAGGGCTGCTTATTGAAGCCAAGAGAGACCAAGAAAGAAACTTAAGAAAATCTGAAATTTTGCAAGTTCAAAATGGAGAATAAGACTTGATCCTTATCCTTTGAAAAAGGAGGTGTTATGGCCGACACTCTTGACCAATTTTGGTCCATATAATGTCAAGTAGGTGCCCCACCTGCTTGTCCTTTTAACTTGGGCCCTTTTGGACTTAATATTATTGGACCTTGGCTGTCCATTTTTCCTTAGTTCTTTTAATCAGCTTGGGACAGATTAGTGCAAGTAGGTGGTACACACTTGGCCCAATAACATGGTAAAACAAATCTTAGGAGGTCATGTACTTACTTAGTTTCACTTGGGCTTTATCCATAATGGCCAATTGGCAGATTTGGCTGTTGGGCCTTCTTTTATTCACATTTTCTTTAATAGGTTTGGGCTTCAAATGAGCCCCTAATATAAGCCTAAATCTGGTCAATCAAACTTGGGCCCTTTAACTATAATATAGATCAAGTAGGTGATGCAACTGCTAGCTCAATTACCACCTTACTATAATTACTTAAATACTTTCCATCGGAGTTAACTTGCAATACATATGCTAAAACGTGCAAGGCATTACATCACCTTCCAAGCTAGTTTAAACCAACACTAATCATGTAAGAAACATGATCCCTCACCTACACTATAAGTATATGTCAAGTATAACATGAATAGAACTACCACATACAAAAATATAGGCCGTTACAAAATATCTGAGTTAGAATCCATAATGAGTCAAAAAGAATTAATGGAATCAGCAAGCTCTAGTAGCCCATTCCAAAGAACAACAGAACAAGCATATACTGCGGATAATAGTATAGGAAATATACCACGTAGAAGAGTATATAGACAAGGTGATACCCCAACAATAGAAGTAAAACCAGTAGGAAAAAGAATGCCTATAGAAGAACCAATAAAATTACAAGAAGGAGGAAGTAAAGGAAAAATTTTAAATATAGCGGCTCATGATCCACAAAGATGGAATTCAGTCATAGATTTATGGAAAGGAATAGTAGTAGCAGATTTTATAAAAAATTATACAGAGACCGACGCAGAAACAATGTATAAATACTTAGAAACATTTTTAGGAGAATCAACCAAAGCTTTATGGGAAGCTTATAAAGCAGAATTCCCATCAGAATTTCAGTATTTAGTATCATTAGGACCTAACCCATATAATTTTACAAACAAAATACATACATTAATAACAGGAGAAGACCCAAATAGTGGATTAGTAGCTTTACAAAGAAATGCAGTAATAAAACTAGAACAATTAAGCATAAGTAATTGGTATTATATAAAGAAATTTTTAAATGATTATTTCTATTATTGTACAATTAGTGGAAATGCTTTTGATCAAGATTTAGGTAAAAAGTTTTTTAATAAATTACCTGGAGCCTTAGGAAGAGAAATAGAAGATAGATGGACTAAAAGAGAAGGAGTAGTACAAAACCCTCAAGCAAAATGGTCAATAGGACATAGAATACAACATATCATGGAAATATTACAAGAAAAATGTACTAACTTACAAATACAAAAACAATTAAAACAAAATGAAATGAATTTCTGTAAAGATATAATATACACTACCCAAAGTTACGATAAAGATCAATACAAACGAAAAAAGTATAAAAAATACAAACCACAATATAATAAGAGATATAAGAAGGGATACTTTCTTAGAAAATCCTCAGCTAGGAAACCATACCTAAATAGAGATAGACATGTTAGAAAATATAGAACAAACAGAAACTATAAAAATAAGTTAGAATGTTTCACATGTGGAAGTATAGAACATTTAGCAAATACTTGTCCTAAAAGATATAACGCAAAAACTAGAAATGCTCAACTAGTAGAAGAATTTAATGAAGCATTATTAAATGTAGATGAATATATGTCGGATAATGAAAGTATTTACTCTATAGTAAGTATTGATATAGAAGAGAATAATAAAGAAGAAGATTCTTCTAATTCAGAAGGAGAAGAATTAATTAATGAAATAGGAATAGAAAATTTAAATATAGATGATTTACAAATTAATTTTATGAATATAATAGAATGTGAACATAATTTTGAAAAAGATACAGGATTAGATAGTAATCCATGCAATTGGTGTAAATGGTATCCAAGTAAATATAAAAGAGCTAAATGTAATAAATGTTTTATAGAAGGATGTATAAGTTGTATAGAAACACAATTAGGAATAATAACTCAAAAAAGGAAAGAAATACATACAAATGAACCTTTAATAAATTTAAAAGTATCAGTATTAGAGGCAAAACTTAAAGAATTAGAAGAAAGAATAGTAAGATTAGAAAAAGGAAAAAATATAGAAAAAGAACTACCATTAGATAATCAGGAATTAATGAATGAAGAATGTAATACTTTAATATGTAATGAAGATAACAATATAAATACTGTTAAAGTATTAGCAAGACTTCAAATAGGAAAATATGAAATAGAAACTTTAGCATTAATAGATTCAGGATGTACTAAAAGTATTTTAAATAAGAAAATTATACCGCCAGAATTAATAAAGACTTTAGAAAAACCACTTGCAGCTATGCAAATGGATGGAACACATAATATATATAGATATTATATAGACAAAGCACAAGTTAGTTTTTTAAATACTTGTTCAGAATTTTATAAACCTACCTATAAGATGGATAAAATATGGGTAAGAGATTTAGATATAAGATTTTGTTCTAGGATTAGATTTCATACTATATAATAAAGGAGGAACTTTAATAACAAATGATGGAATACTTTTTATGAAGAATATTACTTATACTTCTGTTTTAACTAATAAAATTAATACTCAAATAAAACATAAAGAAAAATGTTGTGAGAATTGTGAAAATAACATACAATGTACTAAAACAGGATGTAATATATTATATGAGAATATATTCAATGAAAAAGACGAAATAGAGAAATTAGATAAAAACTATGTTTTAATAGAAATGGAAACAAAATTATATAATTTTAAAACAGGAATTCAAAAAATAGGACAAATAAAGAATCAACAAGATTTAGATAATATAGTAAAAATTTTAGATCAAATAGAAATAATAGGGGATAAACCTTTAAAACATTGGGAGAATAATAAAATAGTATGCAAGTTAGACATAATAAATCCAGAATACATAATAAAAACAGCCTCAATAGAAGCTACAAATCAAGATTTAGAAGATTTTAAAATACAAAGTAAAGAGTTATTAGAATTAGGAGTAATAAGAAGATCTACTTCAAAACATAGATCAGCAGCATTTATGGTAAGAAATCATAGTGAAATAGTTAGAGGAAAAGCCAGAATGGTTATAAATTATAAAAGACTAAATGATAATACTAGACAGATGGATATAAATTACCAGACAAAACAGAGTTAATAAATAGAATTCAAGGTAAAACAATTTTTAGTAAATTTGATTGCAAGTCAGGATACTGGCAGATAAAAATGCATCCAGATAGTATAGAATGGACAGCTTTTACATGTCCTGAAGGACATTTTGAATGGTTAGTTATGCCATTTGGATTAAAAACAGCACCTCCAATTTTCCAAAGAAAAATGGACCAAATATTTGGGGAATATAAAAGATTTGTTTTAGTATATGTAGATGATATTTTAGTATTTAGTAAAGATATAAAAGAACACTTAGGACATTTACAAACAGTTTTAAGGTTATTTGTTAATAATGGAATAATAATTAGTAAAAAGAAAATAGAATTATGTAAAAATTATATAAATTTTTTAGGAATTACTTTAGGAGAAGGAAAAGTTAAATTACAACCCCATATATATATATATATATATATATATATATATATATATATATATATATATATATATATATATATATATATATGAATAGAAAATTAAATATTTGGTGTATCGAATTGTTTAAAATCCATAAAAATTATGATAATTGAAGAAATTGAGACTTATCCTTAGATTTGAACTTTAGGAAACTGATTTTAGAATGATATGAGTTTTTGGTTCTAGGATAGACATAAAATAATATGAGTGTTTGTTAACTCATTAACTTACAAATTGTGCATACATACATGAAAATTGGTAAGGTTCGGAGGCATTGAGGAAGGAAAAGACATTGGAGAAGTAGTTTGCTCGACTTCGGTACTTCGGTAGAGGTAGGTTATGGTTTATTCTATTTGATAGATAGACTCTTAATAGTGATTGATATGCAATTGAGTGATATTGTGAAGTTCGCTATGTACTTGATTTTGTGGTTGTTGGCTTGATTGTGTAGTTTCTGTTTAATCTGAAATCCTGAGACCGTGAAATTTATAATCTTGAACCCTCTATCGAAGTGATGCCTTGAATAAGAAGGCTTGGTGAAATATTATTAATGAATTAAAAAGTGGTGATAATAATTAATAAATTAATGATATTATTGGATCGGAGTATCATATTCTGACACGATATTCTTGGATCGAAGTGTCACGTTCCGACACGGTATAATTGGATCATAGTGTCACGTTCCAACACGATATTCTTGGATGGGAGTGTCACATTTTGACACGGTATAACTGGATCGGAGTGTCACATTCCGACATGGTAACATTAAAGGAAAATATATTGAATTAACTTAATGTACTCAATCTCAAAGAACCCACTTCCCAAATGAGCGTGGTGTGGAGGCATGAGTCCCCATATGTGTGCTGGATATTGTGAGTGATTGTGTACTAGCTTCCGTTGTCACTTGTTCATGTTGTTTGTTGCTTGTCACCTGTTAAGTGTCATAGTTGATTTTATACTATTATTCATTGTATGTTAGTTTTTATTTTGGGTTGTGATACCTACTCAGTACGTGTTCCTTGTACTGACCCCTACTTGTGTTTGATTCTTTTTCTTTTGTGGAGTGCAGCAAGTGTACTATTGACTTCGACTCGCCTTCAGATCTAGCGAGTCTCCAACACAACAAATTTTGGGGTGAGCTATTATTTCTAGCTCGTGCTGGATTCTCTCATTCATGGCATAATGTTCTTAAATTTCGGACATGGATCATCTTATTTACTTATTTTGGTATCTTCAATACTTTTAGACTTGGTAATTGAGAACGAATGTCCTTGATGTGATGACTTTCAGATTTTGGGGATAATAAGTGTTAGGCTTTAGATGTTTATTTGATTGGTTACTTTAATAAGTTTTGAGCTTCTACATTTTATTGGTATTCGTAGTTGAATTATTGATATATGTTGAATTTAGATTCCTTGGTTCGCCCACTTAGGAGGTTAAGTGTGAGTGCTACTCAAGACTCGTTTTGGGTCGTGACATTTTCACATTGATTGTAAGTTTTTTTTAAAAAAAAATTTAACTCGAAACATTTTAAAATAATATTTTTTAAAGTTAGAGTATCTTGTTAACACTATAATACATTTGTGACATACATAATACTTTAATTTAAATATAAATACCTACCCAAATAAAAATATATATTTGCATTGATAAAAATCTTTATCTCATAAATTAACTTTTAAATGAATAATAAAAAATTAAATAATACAAACTTCAACTGGCGTTGTTACAAATCATATATACTTTTCTTCGTCTAAAATATTGACATATTAAGAAAAAATAAGTCAAAAAAAAGAGCAGTGTTTATATAGTAATTACTATTTTAAAGAAAACTTCATGAGAGTCTAAATAACATAAGTAACATTGATAAATAAAGTCATTCTTTTATCTTGACCATTAAAAATAAATCGTGACAATTCTCTAAATTTTGAAAATGATATTCAGAAGAGAAATGGTTAGCAAAAACAAATGAATTTAGACTACATCATGTCAACTCTATATGTTGGAAAATTACACACTAATATATATATGAACAAAAAAATTGTTATATCATCAAAATTATTTTTCTCAAATACTCGAGGTTATGGAATATACAGTCCTAGGGTAGAACGACTTACTTTATCAGAATAGTGGTACCTCATATTCCACTAAACTTCAAATTCACTCAATGTCAATAAATCACACAAAAAATTTTAGAATGCAAGAAGAAGACGAGTAGAAGATTCAAAAAATTGTGATTGAAAAATGAGATGAAGTCCTTCTATCTATAGTCAACAAGGGGTAGTATGAACAACTGATTTTTGTGTCTTATCTGAAAAGTCATGACCTTTTCAAGAAGTCACAAAACTTTGAAAAAGTCACAAGTTATTGAAAAAGTCACAACTCTTTGGAAAAATTATAACTTATTAAAAAAGTCACAACTCATTGGAAAAGTCACAACTCCTTGAAAAATCACAGCCCTTCAGAAAAAGTCACAACTTATCAAAAAAGAATAACTCGTCAAAAAAGTCACAACCTAAGTTAGGGATATTATACTAATTTAACATTCAAGTTAGGAGTTCATGCTTTAAAAGTAATATTAAGTGTGGCAGCGGAAACGGGAGGTCCCAGTACCGGTCCCGATCCGTTACCGATCCGGTTCTATTCCGACTAGTCCCGATAATGACCGGTAGGTACGGGATCCGGGACAGGTAACGGAACGAAACTGGACTTTACCGGTTAATCCCGGTTCCAATCCCGGTCCGGTCCAGTTTTTTCTTTTCTTTTTTTTTAAAAAAAAATAATTAAAGGAACTAGTTGTTTAGAGCCATTTGGTAACGAGAAGTGGGGCCCACCAACGGCTCTTTCACCCCATTTACTCCACCTCACACCCCCTACCCCCCAAAATATTTTC
This sequence comes from Solanum sitiens, assembly GCA_016801875.1. Taxonomy (NCBI): domain Eukaryota; kingdom Viridiplantae; phylum Streptophyta; class Magnoliopsida; order Solanales; family Solanaceae; genus Solanum; species Solanum sitiens. Next base: position 171,710 of record JABWTJ010000797.1, read on the forward strand.
AATACCCAAAACATTTAAAAACTACATTTTCACCCTTTTTTATTACCTATAAATACCCCAAAACTTTCATTCTTTTCACTCACAAAAAAATCATCTTCTATTCTCTCAACTTTCTACTCTCTAATCTCTTATTCTTGTTGAAATTAAGAATTTGGTCTTTGGAAATTGGATTTGGAGCTTCAAAATTCAACTTCCAACTTTTCATTTTTGGCTTTCAGTCATACATGTCTACTTTTTTAAGTAGACGTTCGGTAAATTCGTTCCAACTTCCATCTCATTTTTTTTCATTTAGTTATTTATTTTATTTGCAACAATTTTTTTTTTTTTTTGTGAGTAATTATTTGTTAATATGTTTGCATTACTTTTTCGTATTGTATATAATTTAGTAATTTACTCACTTTTAGTATTTGAATATGAGTTTCGATAAAAAGGGTGTTGAAAAAGGTAAAAAAGCATAGTTGAGACGGTTAAAAATATGACAAACTTTATATCCACCACTAATAAAAAAACAGTAGTTCTTCTAAATCTAAAACTAAAAATCTAGTGTAGTAAGAATGAATACGGATGATTATACACATGTTAATGATACTGTTTTTGATATTGATAGTAATTCTGGATTAGATCCTTATCATGAACATTTACAAAGAAGGTTTGGTAATTTTGATGAGGAATTGCCTGAAGATGATGAACATGATAATGCATGATGATTATATTGATACGCCTAATTTTGATGATGATGAAACTGAGCCACCTACAACTACTAGTATTCCTAGTCCCTCTCTCAGTCCCGCTCCTAGTCCCGCTCCTTTTCGTTGTCCTGCTCCCGTCCCCCCGTACATCCTAGGCCAAAGATAGAACGTTCTAAAAAATTAGTTGTGTGGCAATTTATGACACACAATGAAGATAAAACACAAGCTATCTTTAATAAATGTAAACACATATTTAATCATAAAAGTGTAGGAAAACAAGGTGGGATGGGACATTTGAGAAATCATTTAATGTCATGTTGTAAAAATTAATTTTTGCATGCTAAAGCGGTAGCCGAAACTAAAAAGAATGGTACCCCCTTCCTGATACTGTAGGAGTAGGAGACTCTAATATGGTCTAAACACAATTAAATTCTTCTAATGTTTCTGGTTCTAGTTTACCACGGTCATATAGTAGAGAAAAAGATCTTGAAGAATTAGCTAAAATGATTGTTGTTATGGATTTTCCATTTAGTTTTGCTGAAAATCCCGAATTTATACAATATATTCAAATTGTGTATAATCCACATTTTAAAGGTTTTGCTAGAAATACAATTAAAAAGGTTGTATTTGATTATCAAGCTCAGTATTTTTAATATCTTCGTTGTTTATTTTATTATAATAAATGTAAAATAGATATTACTTCTGATATGGGCGGTAGTATAAACGGTAATGATTTTTTAACTGTTACTGCACATTGGATTGATGAAATTTGGAGTATGCAAAAAAGAATTTTAGGTTATAAATGTTGTCAAATGCAAAAAATCGGTTGTTATATAGCTCAAACAATTTTAGATATTTTAGAAAAACTATGGAATTTGTGATAAAATAAGTAGTATCACCTTAGATAATGCTTCAAATAATGCAGTTGCTGTTGAAATGCTAAAACCTTCTCTTTGCGCTGTTTATGATGATGATTTTCATATTAGGTGTGTTGCACACATATATAATTTGATTGTTAGAGTGATACATAAATGTATGATAATGGTTGCACGAAAGTTGAAAATGCATGTCATTTTATATTTAAATGTCAAGTTAAGTCTAGGCATAGAGATTTTCAAAATCATTGTTTTGAATATAATCTTCCACCTAGAAAAATTCCAAAAACAGTGTCTACTAGATGAAATTCTTTATATAAAATGCTTGTAGTCGCTTATGAGTATAGAAAATCTTTACAAATAGTTTGGAATGCTCATTATTCAGATATGTCATATAGACTTGATAATAGTGATTAGAATGACATACAAGAACTCATAGATTTCTTAAAGTTTTTGATGTAACTACAAAAAAATATTTGCACTTTATTATCCAACCATTTGCTCTGTTTTACCTAATATTTGTTTGATTTCTTCTAAATTTTATAAATTTAAAAATAAACCAAGATTTGAACAATCTATTAACAAAATTATTGAAAAATTTAAAAATATTATATTCCTATTCCTCAAATTTATTTAACCGCTTGTTTGTTAAACCCTCATTACAAAGATGTAGGTGCATCTAGGGCGCTTGATAAAATATATTTTAACTTGGATATTGATAGTAAAAAAAGATGGAATACCTAGTTGTCAAGAAGTTAAAGATAGTATAAGTTGAAGCTAGAAAATTGTATGACTTATATAATTCTGATATAAATGTATCAAGTAATCAAGAACCTCAAAGTTCTAGGAGTAGACTTAATGAAGATGATATTGATGGTTATTTAGATTATTATCTTGAACTTTCTCACAACAATAGAAATGATTTTGATGCATATGTTAATCAAAATACAGAACCTACTGAAGATGTTCTAGAATGGTGGAGAAATCACGACAAAAGATTTCCAAAATTTCAATCGATGGCTCGAGATGTGTTAGCTATTCAAGCATCTTCAGTAGCTTCAGAAGACGTTTTTAGTGCAGCAAGGTTTCAAATTGGAGAGTATAGGCATTCATTAGCAGCAGATAGCTTGGAGATATCGGTATTATTTAGAGATTGGATTTGAAAATGCCGAGAGAAGAAATTTGGGTCGTGAACCACTATTGACCGAATTTCAAAATGACGTTGATGAAATAATGCAAGATTATAGTGATGACGTCATTGAAGCAATGAAAGATTTATCTATTCAACCAATTCCTGATCATATTACTAGAGAAATGTTAAATGATTTAAGAAAAGATCTCTATAGTAACACGAACTATTAAATTTAAATGTGTAATTGTCTATTAGTATGAGTATGATAATTCGAGGTCTAATTCAAATAGAACCCTTTCTAGAAGGTGGCTGTGTAGATTAGATCTTTTAATACTCTACTAATAGTATTGTACTATCAAATTGTACTATCAAATTAATATTAATAAACGTCTAGGCTATTCACCTTAATTTTTTTTTATTATTGTCTAAAATTTAATTTTTATTATTGTGAAATTTAAACTTTTATAGTTTTTAAAGTTTGAAATTTATACTTTTATAATCTCAAATTTTGAATTTTAAATTTTTAAACTTTTAAAGTTTGAAATTTCAACTAGAAATATAAAAAATTTAAATTTAAAGTCAAACTAATATTTAAATTATATATTTATAGTTTGATTTGAAAGTTTGAATTTTACAAACTTTAAACTTTAAAGTTTTACAAACTTTAAACTTTAAAGTTTTACAAACTTTAAACTTTAAAAGTTTGAAAAATATAAATTTTTAAATTTAAAATAATAAAAGTTTTAATAGTTAATTTATTTTAATTAAAAAAAATTTTAAAAAAATGCCATTTTTTTGGAATTTGGTCCGGTCCGATCACGGACCGGTTCACTAGCGGACCGGGACGGTTATTACTAAACGTATCCAGAACTAGCGGTATCGGTCCGTCCCGGTTCCGGTACGATTCTGGATTGTGAATCCCGATTTCGTGCAGGTTCCAGTTAATCCCGATCGCCACACTTATGTAATATAGATAGATAGATGATCTTGTTGACTTATATTAATAAAATCTAAACAAAATGAAGCTTAATTACTCCATTCTCATAAATTTTTTTACATGATTTTAATTCGAGGAATAATTTTTAGTAGTATCAATTAAGGGTCGAAGGAATTCATAAAAAAACAACCAAAATGTCCAAAAGTAAAATTGTCATCATACCAATCATTTGAATTTTAACACTACAAAAGCTACCGTTAATATAGAAAATTAAATTGTTATATCTCATATTGTATAAATTGTAGAAAAATAAAAAAAATAAAACAAAAGGGGTGAAAGTGAAACAATATATGTATGTGTTCGCAACACTATGTTAGATAGACAATAAAGTAACACAATCAAAATCTTTCATTCAAAGTAATAATCTTTTAACAATCTTTATTTAAATTACTTCTATTTAAACAAAAACATATTGCATAAACTATTCAAGTATCACTATCTAGGAAGAAGAAAAGAGAACAATAAATGATAGAAAAGAAAAGAATATGATGATCTACGGAGCAATTTACTGATATTTATAGTGATATTTAGCTGTCCTTCAAAAGACATAAAATCACCATTAAAGTTGTCTTGAATTTTCAAAAAGACGTCTTAACTTTGTGGGTGTCCTATTTTCCATTGAACAATTTTAAAATGTTATAATTTATAAATATCCCACTTTTCACCCAACCTTAGTTGCAAGAAAATAAGTGCAATCACACACCAATGATTATTTGGCACGTATTAAATTCTTTTTATTTTTAATGTTCATTTTCATTTTCATTTTTTCAATTTTTATTTTTTCCTTTCTTCTTCAACCTTCATTACTCCTCTTTGCTGTAAATCCTCCAAAAATAGCGATAATTGTCGCCTTCAACGTAGCCTCCATGTAACACTATTTCTTCCACTAAATCATCAGTAAAAAGAATCAATTCAACTCTCACGTTAATAAAGTAAGGTAATGGAGTTATATAATGGAGTTATATAAGACCAAAAATAAGATTAAAAATAGAGTTTCATAGTACTCACTAATCAATTGAATAATGGAGTTCACATTTGTTTTTTATTTTTATTTTTTTTTAAAAAAAGAGGATTAAAGAAGAAAAAGAAACAAAGAAAAGCAAGAGACAAGAAAAAAAATGATAAAAATGAATGAAATAAATGGATCTTCTAAGTTGAAGAAGATGAAAAAAAGGTAATTGGGTTTTTAAATTTGGGTGAAGAAGATAATGGAAAAGAATGATTCGTCAAAGAGAGAGCACCAACGTTGAGCTTGCTTTTGAAAAAAAGAGTTGAAATCGATTTTAGGGCTATCAATGGCTCTTTTTCTTTAATTTTAGGGAAGATGATTTAAATTAATTAAATAATTAATGATAAAGAAATAAACCGACACGTGACACTTTGTAATTGGTTAATGGCATTGAAAATACTTTCTCACGCGCCTCATCTGCCTGGTACAACTCAGACGAGGAAATGGGTCAAAATGACCCATTTACAAAGATATTAGATAGTTCCATTGGGTGATAGAACACTTCCAAAGTTAAGATGTCTTTATACAAATACGAAAGAATTTTAATGGTGACTTTGTGTTTTTTCTCGTCAAATTTGTTAATGGTGCACATTCAATAATGATACATAAATTTTATTTTGATTTCAAAATTCAAAGAGTCACCGAATTGAAAGAGTTTCATATGTTATTTTGTAGTCTACTCTAATTGAATTTAACATAATCAATTATAATTATAATGTCATAACTAAAATTAAAGTTAAGTTATTGGACTTCATATTCTACAATTGTGCAATTAAAATATTAGTAATTAATAAGATAATTTATTTTAATTTGATTTAGTGGAGGAGCAAAATGGTAATCCAACTTTAAAACTGCACTGCACATGTGAAAGTAAGCCTGGCGACGGAATCGGTAATTTCCGGATTCCGGTACCGGTTAGTCCCGGTACAGACCGGTTCGGTCCGGTTCCGGGACAGGTACCGAACCGGAATCCGGGATTTACCGGTTATTCCCGGTTCCGAAAAGTACCGGTCCGGTAAAAAATTTTTTTTTTTTTTTTGATTTTAGCCGTTTATAGCCGTTGGGTAACGGCTAGTGGGCCCCTCAACGGCTATTTTATCCCAAAACCAGCCAATTAAACCCCCTACCCCCCCTAACTTTTTTAATACCCTAAAGTTCTAAATACTACACTTTAACCCATTTTTTTACTTATAAATACTCCTAAAATCCATTATTTTATCACAAATTCATCTACTCATCTTCTATTCTCTCAACTCTCTACTCTCTAATCTCTAATTCTCTAATATATAATTTAAAGTTTCAAACTTTAAAAATTTGAAATTTAAATTTTACAAACTATAAAGTTTGAAATTTAAAGTTTCACTTTAAAAATTTGAAATTTAAATTTTACAAACTATAAAATTTGAAATTTGAAGTTTCAAACTTTAAAAATTTGAAATTTAAATTTTACAAACTATAAAGTTTGAAATTTAAAGTTTCAAACTTTAAAAATTTGAAATTTAAATTTTATAACTTTAAAGTTTTAAAATTTTAAATTTTTTAATTTTTAAAGTTTGAAATTAATTTTTTTATTTTTTTAAGTATTATAATTAAATTATACTGAATTAAATAAAATTAAATCATTGTTTAAATAATTAAAATTAGTATTTAAAAAAAAAAAAAAACCGGTCCGTCCCGGTTTATCGGTCCGGTCCAGTCCATTACCGGTTTCATTCCAGACCGGGACGGAACCAATTTTTTTTACCAGTCTATCGGTCCGGTTCCGGTTCCGGAACGTTACCGGTTCGCTAGGTACCGGTTCCGGAACTTATCGGTCCGGTAGTCCCAGTTCCGGTACCGCCGCCCCCCTTATGTGAAAGTACATTTTAAGCTCAACACGTCTGCTTTATGCATAAAAAGAAGGAAGATATCCGGTTATCAACAAAAATTGATATAATTTGGCAATGCAGTGTTGTCAATGTGAATGGTAATTGACATGTATGTAAAATTCATAGCTTAAGTTGTGAAATTAATTATAAAAAAATAAACTTCTAAGTGAGCCTCTTCTTCCTATCAACAGCTTCTTTAAGTTTCCTTCCCAGTGCATATGCCAAAGGAGGTGGAACAGCATTTCCTATTTGCCTGTGCTTGTGCAAAATGTTACCAGAAAATTGGTAGCTGTCTGGAAAACCCTGCAATACATGATACTTATTATTATTATAAAATCCCATCAAAAGCTAAATATAATACAATTTCTGCACCAACATTGACTTGTTTCTTCTTTATGTTTGAAAATCATTACTCTTCTTTCCTAAGCAAGCAATTTCAAATTGTCATGCATTGATGAAGATACTACACCCTCAGACTATGCCTCAAACATCTTCACATTTTGTAAGACTTACTTGAGAACGTGCACATTCACGAACTGTAACAATCCTGTCTTGCTCTGGATGAAAGCACATCCCCACCTTACCCATCGGCTGGGGGTCAGTAATGGAAGTAGGGAAGTTCCCATCCCAATCCAACCTTCCAAACAGCCCCTTCCACTGGTTGTGCCTCTTAGCAGTGTTAGGCAGGCACCATGGAATCAAATCAACTAGTTGACCGTTAGATAGTTTAACCTGCAGCACATAACACAACATCTCATATACCTACTTAACCCTTCAAATCACAAAGCACATATTGTTTCATCAAAAGCACTGGATGATTGCCACAACACCTTTTCATCCTCAAGGTCACGCCAATCAGCTCCTGGCCGCTTGGGGATCCTTTGGCACCTGATTAGGTTGAGCTCATTCATTTCTTTTGAAATGTGATCAGATAATGTTATTGAGCTTCCTCGAATCTTCTTTTGGAACCAGGATACTGGGTCGCCGTGATACTGCATTAAGAATGAATAGCATAAATTACAGAGTACGAACAAAGGTGTGATATGATTGCATAATCCATAGAAACAAAAGCAGCATTGCCCTCTTTCTTCTTCCAAATTCAGAAAGTAAAAGTCCCTACTCAATACACTGTCTTTCCAGTTCTCTAGTTAATTCCTGGAAAAGGTGAAGGGTTCAAAGAAATTCAAGTTAAGTACCTCTATACAGGTCTTGCATTCCCCATTGCCAACAGCAGGAAGATCTCCAATTGTGTCTCTGACAGTAAGTGAACGGAATGGAGCTCCACTAGCAGTACTCCTCACAGCTACATAGTGTGAAGTTTCAGATAATGTGATTTTTAATTCTGGGACAGCAAAAACATGCATTGGTTCTGGCCACTCTGGAAGAACCTCCTCTGGGGAGGCAGCCCAGATAAATGCTCTCTTCCTAGACTGAGGAACTCCAAAGGCTCCAGCTTCAAGGATACCAAACCTAACCTGATCACAAGAAAATCGATTGTCAGTTTTGATAATTAGTAACATACATACATATAGAATGTGTATGTGTGTGTGTGTATATATATATATAGAGAACAATATGTACCTGATAACCCATCTCAAGAAGGAAAGCAACAGTTAAGCGAAATGTTTGTTTTTGGTTAAACGACACAAAATTCCTAACATTCTCCAAGAGAAAGAACTTAGGCCGATAATAATCAGCAAAGGATAAAAATGCCAGAATCATCTCACACTGTACTTTACTCCAGGTGCTCTGATTAAATCTATTCATTCCAGAAAACCCCTGCAGAAGAACACACCATTTAAGCTACAAAGTTACTAAACATCAGGGTAGATGAGAAAGAGCTTAACAAACCTGACAAGGAGGGCCTCCATTAATGAAATCAACTTGTCCAGGAAGTGGCAAACTATTCAGTTCGGTCTCGTCCATTGCTGCAGCTAATTCAGAAGCCTCTGGAGTTGATATACAGTCATCAGAATCTCCGCACTTCTGCATGACCGCCCTGAATTGAAACTAATATCTGGTCATTACTGTTATGTACTTAGATAAAGTGTAAAAATCGTATACCCAAGGACCTACCTCAAAATCACATTGCAATTATGTATGAACACCTTTGTCTTTGGATGATTAAGTCTAAATGCATCTCCAGCAGGTGCTTCGTATTCAATTGCCCAATTTGTATCTGTGACACCTGAAAGAATAGAACTTTCAGACGAAAGTTCAAACTACATCCCTTACGACTACAAATAAGCAGAGAGAAGAAAGTTACCCGAATGCTGCAGCCCCTCAGACAAGCCACCACAACCAGCAAAGATATCTAGTGTGGCCAAACGATTCTGTGAAGAAGTTTCATTTAGTTCCCCAACTTCATCCTCTCCTTCTTTTCCCTTCCCCTTCCTCTTCCTAGATGTTGCATCATCTAGCTTAATTTTTGAGAATCTCAACTTTATCTGAGCTGGCAACTGTTAAAAAGTACAATCAACTTAGACTTCATAAGAAAAATAAAATTCAGAAACAAATAGGGTAGATAAATAAACGGTAGAATGTATTGTACTAAAAAGACTCTGACCAATTGCTGTTAAAATAAGAATGCAAGAGTACAAATTATGAAATGGGTACCTTTTTAAGGGATCCATTCAATGGATCATACAAATATTCACAAAAGAAAACATGGTCGAAGATGGCAGGGACGTCTTCAGACGAAATATCATACTTCTTCCTCACTTCACATTTACCTTTGATTGTTTCCACAGGAACTGTATGTATATCCTCACTGTAATAGATCTGGAAGAGCAGTAGCAATCAGAAAATTATAAATGCAGAAAGGTTTGCATAGGAAAAAAAGTAAAATCCCCTAATAGATATCGTTACCTAGCTGATTAAAATAAACTTCCTAACATGACATAGTAAAAGAATTACAATATATTTACAACTCTAACCAGCTATTAGTGTGGAAACAAGTTATAGTATTATGTAGCATATACCTCCCGGATATCAGAAGAGTATGCCTTATCTGAAGATATATCCTCTGGTCTGAAGAATCTCCTTACTTTGACGTTTGTAGAATCTAGTTTAGCTTGTTTAGATCCCTTGGGGCCAACAATTTCTAGTAATTGACATACTACATAGGCCATCAACCCCACATTTCTTCCAGCTTTGAAAGTTCCACTTTCCCCTCTTTCTGCACTAAAGTGATCGGGGCTTACATAAACAAAGTCATCAACTGAATACTCAGTCCCCAGATATACAAAATTGGACTTGGGCATATCAAACTTAAAGGATTCCTTTTCCTGATCAGTTCGCTGCAAATCACAGGAGTAGCATAAACCATTACCAAGACCCATCTTATCAAACGGGAGTCTGAAGAAAGCACCTTCTTCAGGGCGATAAAAGCTTTTGCAGTAAAATTCAGTCGGCAATCCCTTCCTCTTCCTTTCTTCTGCTTTTGCTCTATCAAGTTTATCAGCATTCGTGTTTTTATGCTGGTGTCCCCAAGGCATCATTCTGATATTGACAGCTATACTTTCTTTGACATCTTCTAGTTGCAGATTCAAGCATTCATTGATCAAAAATACCTCTCTCTCATTAGCTGCATTTCCAAGTACAGTGTCAGATCCTCGTTGCATCATTCTTCCATGAAGCATTTTGCTACCATCCAATTTTTCAAACATGTATTCAACAAAGTAAATAGAAGGAAGCTCATCTGGTTCATCATGTTCCACTAGAACTGAGTCCCCAACAGCTATCTCATGCCCATGAACTCTAGCCCTTTTAAACAAATGTTCACCAAAAGCTGTTTTACCTATTGATTCCCCATCCCACTTTATTTCTTTGCTGTCAGAACATGACTTAATATGCCTTCTTGTAGAAGAAGGTGTATGAGTTTTCTCTGGAACATCCAAGTTCTCCTCCGGAACATCATCCTCTTCATTTTCCTCTTGCTCATCTGCTTCTTCATCATCCTTCACCTCACAATCAACCTCCTCCTTTGACACCTCGGGTGAGTAATTGGAATAGTATTCCCCCCAGATTCTGTTGATTAGCCTTGTTGTAGTAGCCTGCATAGCTTTCCTTTTTACAGATGGCGCCATAGATGCTCTAGGATTTAAGTTCTGTTCAAGTCTCTCCATCACCTTCTTCTTCTTAATCACCCATTTTGTATGGTGCCTCTCTTCCATTTTCATTGAGAGACCAATCGCAAATGCACAATTCCTGATGCTTGCATCAGGAAATTCAGAAAACTGCTGCAGAATAATTTGCCCATGTACAACCACATATCTTTCCACCACATCTACATTAGATGATATATAAGCAGGATGGTCTTTCTTGAACTCTGAAACCCTTTTAATAACTTCTCCAAAAGAAAGTCTAGCCACACGATTCTGTTCCTTTAACAAAGTAATGATGCTCACTGCCAGTCTTGCAGTCTTTATGACTGGTTCGTACCAAGGAGCGTACTGTTTCAATGGCTTCCCAAGCCTATACCTGAATTAAAATAACATGCATGAGTAAAGCATCTACAATAAATCCGCAAGCAAAAGCACAGAAAGAAAAAACAGTCAAATTAATCAGAATATAAGAAAGAGCAGTCCCAGCTATTGGCGTAATAAAGGGAGGTACTTGCAAACTAATTCAATCACTCTAAAGGAATTAAGTGTAATACCAGGCCATATCAGTCCGAATTGATATAAAGATCATTGAGGACCCAAACTCAATCATCCATTCTTTTATTGCACTCAAGTAAATTGGCATTCCATCAGTCTCAGCGGATCTAGAACCACCTGAAGAGGAATGATTAGCATCTGTGTAAAAATTGTATCCAGACCCATCATCAGCAGTCATCACTCCAGACCCAAAAATGGTTACATCAATATCAGCACATGCTTTCATTGGCAGGAGTTCTAAAGAAATTAACCTCGAGTCCGAGTTGTACAATGCCCAATTATGAAGCATACTGCGAGGCAACTCATCAATATGGTATGTATCAACCCCACTGTCAAAGACGATATACTCATCAGTCTCTTCATTAGATGTTTTGTAATATGCAGGTAAAGGATAATCACTTGCAATCTCATCCTCATTGATCTTGATGTATATTTTGCTGGATGAGGAAGATGTATTGCGGCCTTTCTTCTGCTTCAAGGAGCACCAATACTCCTCTTCATGCAACAATTGAGCCAATTTCAGATCTTCATCTTCTGGCGCTGGACCATTAGCCAAACCAGATTCATTTATCTTGTCATCTCCATTTCCTGCTTTTGGGCCAATACGTAGAGCCTTACCAGATGATATAGGCTCTGATTGTGCAAGTGTCTCCTGCTTACTGCTTTCATCTCTAAGGGAAGCCAGGACAGGTAGCTCAACAAAAAGTTGATCAGTCTTCTTTGATGTATCATCCAGACCAATAAGTTGATTATAGATGAACCCGCCCTGAGTGATGACAAAGTCCCTGATGGATACACCACCTGAAAAGCATTTTATGCCAGTCATCGCTCGGAAACCCCAGCAAGCAACTCGTCAAGGCTTAAATCAGGATTCCCTCCAGATGACTTTGAAAGCTTCTTATAAACCTCAACACAAGCCGTTGTCTTGGCCAAGAAGTGGTCATAAAACTTCTTATAACTACCTGAGGGTTTTATACAATCATAATCAGCTATCTCAGTTGAGATCCATATGACAGGAGTTCCATCTTCATAGCCAGAGATAGCCCATTCTTCAATACGCCCAAAGCCTTCACATCTAATTCTTTGTGCTTTTACTTTGCCGAGACTGTCCTCAAGTGGTAAAATGAGACCACTGATAAACAGATCATCAACCTCAGACATTCCAAAAGGTTGTGGTATTCCTTCTGAGTTATAAAATACAAAATCCGTTAATCTTCTACAGGGTCGTTGAGAATCTTGCAGACCTGCAGTTAACCTAATAGCCATAGCCTCTTCCTCTACACATTGGTCCTTTTTTGTTTCAATGACTGAAGAACTATTTGATAAATGCACAGATTTCTCTTTAAAAACTGAACAGGCAGCAGCTCGCTTAGGCCTTTTACGTGCAGTAGTGGGCTCCTCAATAGTTTCAGAGACCGACTGTTTCTTTTCCTTCTTATCAGTTGCAGATGCCTTCCTTTTTGACACGGAATCTTGTTTGCGTTTGTTCTTGTTGTGTCCTGATTAATCAACAAAAATACAGAGAAGGATGAGCCATAGCAAGAACTGAAATATTTCTGTTATCATTCTCAGAACAGAGACAAAGCACTCTAAGGAAATTTAGTACAGGGTGGACCAGCAGCTAAGAAAGAAGTTTTCTGAACTTCCCTATGAAGAGTCATTATTGAAAAGCATGAAGTGGAATTGAACATCAAAAGAAGCAGCAAAATTAAGAAAATGCAGCACTCAAAGTTAGGCCAATACACTTAAGGAGTCAAGTGGTGTGAGGTACAAGGTATAATAATCCCAAGGATAAAATGCATGATTGTTTTATCCTGCACTTGGTTGGAGGTACTAGGCAGTCCTGAGACTATTTATCCCTCAATTTATACCTTAGTGATGGATAAGTTATCCCATATATATGGTGGAATAACTTATCCCGGGATAACTTGTTCCCAACCAAACTACCCCTTAATATCAAACAACATTCCATGCACTAGCATAAGCAAAACAAGCATAAATGCTAAGGGGAATGATGTACACATGGAAAAAACACTGCATGCTTGTGAAATAACCATCTCATACAGGGCACATTAAATATTTGCCATTTGAAGAGAGTAGACTATTTTGGCATAAGATTGCTTTGCTGACTCTAAAAGCTGTCAATAGCACACAAATCACTGCACCATGCAAATTTGTTAAGTCTTATAATCCACCTTAAACATTATATCTAAGAGGCCAATACAGTAATATTGTGCATACAAGTAACACAACAAGCAATATTACCCTAAAGTAAATTCTTAGTATGGACATCACAAAGCAGCAATGAGGATTTTACTCCAAATCTCTTAAGGCATCAACTAAGAGACTGGGTTGTAGGTGTCTATGTTTTAGCAATGCAGGTGGGAATATGGTGCACAATCACAAACATAAATTTATTTTACTTATTTTATTTTATTTGTTGGTGTTTAACTGGACACAAAGTTTAGGATGTGGAATAGCTTTATGAACTATATCAATGGTAGTGAGAACATTTTAAGTTGTGACTAAAATACTAGTTTGATAAACATCACATCAAAAGTTAAGAAATTTGAATAATGAATTTGAAACCTTGAAAGTTGTAAAAGTTTTACAGAATAACTGAAAAACAAATCAAGGGGATAGTGTCTATGGTGTCAAGCATAGTATTTTCTAAAATAGGAAGAATGCCAAGTCAATGGAAACAGATGGATTTTATGCAAGGATGAGGATTTTCAGAATAAAGATAAGGAGCATTACAAATTTATAGAACTCAAACACATATAACAAGAAAAGCACTGTCGTATCCTCAAGGACCATAGTGTAACTACAAAAACTCAGCAAATAATGCTACCAAATTGAATCCACATGGTAAATGATCTCTACTAGAATATAAAATCAATATATACAAACAATGCCAAATAAGATTACTAGCCATGAGATGGTAATAGTTGAGAAGCAACCTCCTCTTGCAACTAAAGAAGATCTTAGGGGTTTGCCAAAAAGGTATACAATAGATTATGGACAGATCATTAGATGATTCTGTCAACTATAGTACAAACAAATTGAGATGAGATTGATTCAGGAAGAATTCTCAGTAAGTGTTGCTGGTGAGACTGAAAAAGTTGTTTATGCCATAACTACTTCACTGGATTATTGAGTTGGGAAGTATGTTATTCTTTGAATGAATTTGATATGTTAAGTGGGGATAGTTTTTAGAAATAAAAAAAAAAGTGAAAACCCATAACCAGGAAACATTGACAATTAAGTTGAAATGGTAGAGTCCAGTGAGCAAGCAGCAAAAACAGTGGCAGTTTAACTAACTGAAATTCATTTAAATGCAGCTATCTGTCCTCGGTTATAGTTTCTGCAGTTCAAGGTGGTTATAATAGTTGACCTGACCAATATTAGACAAGTCACCATTTCAAGATACCCAAATGAGAAACAAACATAGTCTTACCAACACTCCTCCAACAGTTCATGAACTGAACTAAATCTTACCAATACACTGTATGCAGAGAGAATAATTATGAATTTACTTAACCAGACAAGCCTTCTAGTAAGTCTTCCTACCACCCACCTCCAACTTAGTTCAACTAAACATGCATTCATAATAAAGAGCCGTTGATGCTCAATTTAGAGGAGCGATCCCCACAATATATTGTCCAACCTATACATGTGTGAGGCAGATTCTCTGGAAAGTAGAAAGAGGAGTCAAGACCTCATCTTTTGTCATTGTGCATACACTAAGGTCCCCACACACAGGCAGAGGCGGAGCTAGAATTTTCAATAAGGGGTTTCATAATTTGTAGAAATAGATAGCCGAAGAGTGTTCGACATCTACTATATATACATATAAACTTATTTTAACCATGTATAAATAGTATAATTTTCCGCCGAAGGGGGTTCGGAAGAATCCCCTAATGCAATGTAGCTCCGCCCCTGCACATAGGACTTGTTAAGTAGCACATGGTCAGTCATCCCATAAACAAAAAATTTATTAATGTCAAATTAAGAAACCAACCCTCACAAGGTATTGTCCTTTTCGCATATTGGTGTTGCATATTTTGTCCTTAAAGAGGACTCATGAGGTCTTGAGGGAGCTTATAAACTGTACAAGGCCCTAATCTTGTCCCATACACCAATAATGCCAAAATTTCAGAACGTGGAGTTCAGGCTTCAGTTATATACAGTCAAGTAAACATCAAACATTTGACAGAAGATCTGAGAAGCATCTTTTTTCGTAGATGACAAAACTGTACACCATGACCTCTTGGAAGTGTGTCCTCTAACATCATTCAAAGGTCATACTGAACTATGTTGAATTACACTTTCCTTTATTTTCAACAGACGTGCAACGAAAATGCAACCAGAAGGTTCCCGAATAGAATCTCACAGTGAGATCAAAATCATAAATGCAATTACTAATACTCACAGTGTTGTGAAAAGTGAGCACCTCATCGCTAATGCCGAGAGGTGAGGGGACCCTTCATCACCATTTAGCTATGTGGCAGGCAATCTTCAAAAGGCAACGCCATGGCGAGAAAGGCAAGAGGCAAGAAAGGCGACCACAGTTAAGGGTTTTAAAAGGTCAACCGGTAATTCTAGGGTTTTCTGTCCAAATTTGCACAGTTGCACTCTTAGAATGCGACTGCGTCTCCAACCAGTCAACTGGACTCAACTTCTCCGACGACTTCAAAGTCCAACCAATACTATATTTCTTCGTTCTTCTTCAAACTTTTTCTTCCTCTGTTTCTTATTCCTTCTTTGTCAGACAGAGTTACTACTACCTCTGCCTTTTTCTCAGTGTTTTGACTTTGGTTCTATTTTTTTTCTCATTCAAGTTTTGGAATTTTACTATGTATTATTTACTTTCGTTTTTGAATTGAAATATTTATTAATATGTTAGTGCTATTAAGATTCTGATTATTTATTTAAATATTTTTACTTTTTGGTATTAATTGGTAGCATACTTCAAAAAGGCGAGACCTTATCGTCTTTCACCGTCCAAAACACTGAATAACTTTACATGTTAAATATTTTGAATGAAGACATGCCAAACTGTATGGTGGCAAAATGAGAAAGCACAAACACTAACATCACTAATCATCCTACTGCCTATGCATTAGGTGCCAAGTGCATCCATCAACCGGCATAAGTGTTATAGTTGGATAGAAATTATAATGAACAATTGAGCACCCATATTTTAGCCACACAGAAGCAGAGAGGGTTGAATTCTATTTCATAAAAAAAATCTCAAAATTAGGAATCTCTATGGTTGGGTTCCTTAATTAATCAAAATATGTGTTGCAAAGAGAGAAATATAAAGATACAAGACAGACAGCAAATGAATATTAAAAAAAAATAATGAAATTACCAGCATCGATGAGAGCGGGAGAACCCATTTGGGAAGGAAGATTCGAAACTGCACCTAGCGCACGCAATAGGATTGTCTACCGCCTATTTATTAAACTGAAAAGGCGGGAATCAATTGGCGCCACATTCCAAATTTTTCTCTTCCAAATATTTCGTCATTTCAAAACTCTTATTTCCCCGGCTTTCATAATAATTACTTATAAATCCTTCTTTATCCTCTAAAACAAAATTGTCTTCGTAAACTAACATATCATATCATATAACTGCTCAATTTTTGTTTGTTTATTACTATAATTTTTTTTGTCTATTTATTTGTCATAAAATAAAAAATAAAAAACATCTTTTAGTCTCAAGATAAAGACAAATAGGTGTATCAAGTTGTGATTTATTCTCATGGTCTTGAAAATGTGTCACATGAAAATTTGAAATTAAGTTTTTAAAAGAAAAAAAAATATGTCAAGTGAAGTTACTTCACATAAATTAATTGAGTTGTGAATTAAAAAGACTTTAAAAAAAATATTGAACAATATTTAGTTGAGGTTGGAGATTAAAAAAATGTGTTTGAAAGTTATAATAATATTTTTTGGACATGAACTTTACTCAAAAAAAAAAAAAAGAGATGAAAATTGTGAATAACAATAGCTTAATCTATTTGGTATGAAATGTTGATTCAATAAGGTTTTCAATATTAGAATTAATGATAATTGATGACATAATTTCTTATATTAGATTGTTAATACAGTTCAATAAAATGAAAAAATTAAATATGTCATCATCATTCTTAATAAGGGGGCGGCGGGGTTTCTTGGGACATTTAAAAGGGTAATTTTTCTTTCTTTCTTTGTCACATGAATCCACATCATCTTCTATCTTCCACGATTGTTACCTTGTAAAATTTTCTTACTTTAGTTTATGTTCCATGGATTCATTTTTCTGCCCGAATTTGGAAACGAACGTTTTGATTCCAATTTCTCAGAGATTTGCTCTTACGAACAAAATGGTACACTCTTCTCTCCGCCTCCTTTGTTTGGTGTCTTGCTAATTTACCATTCATTGACTTTCTGGGTGTTCCTTGTTAGATCTAAAAAAAAAAACAAGCATCTTTCCACCTTCATTTGCTTGGTTTATATGTCTTGTTTAATATTCTATTTGTTAATTTGAATTGTTACGGCACGGGCCCAACACGATCAGTGCAAGTTATATACTAATCCTTCGAGGAATAGAAATATATTTGGGGTTTCTCTTCATTAGGACAACAACATGTTGATATAAACAACAATTGAACGTACTAGTATAATTGCATGCTACATAATCAATTATTAAATAAAACTGAAAGATACAAGGGTCATCCAAATAGCAAGTAGCATAATTTTTTTTATTTATGTATAAAATCTGCCATCTGAAGACGTGATATTTGGAGTGCCATTGATGTACCAAAATCTAAAAAATGTCATCTCATTTGTAAGAATTAAGAACCAAGAGGCAGCCTGAAAAAAATATGGAGACCATAGTGTTGATGGAACTTCCTAATTTTCTATGAACTTCAAGTAAATAGGACCCCTTGGTGTTCAATAGCTAAAAAAATGCATCACGAAAGAATATACTACTTACAACAAACCACATCATTCTTCATAAAAATAAAAAAAATTGTTTTATTAATGGAAAAAAAATAATAGTAAAAGTAGTAGTTCTCTAACAGCTAGCAAGTAGAAGGATAAATCAATCAACTCCACATTAACACAAACTCGATTTATAAAAATTTAGTAATGAAAAAATATAGCAAACATATGTTCAAACTTAAACATGAACATGTGAGATGTTATGAAAATACCATCTACAACACACTGCACAACTTTTAAAACATTCCAAATTTTGCCATTAATTAATTTGTCTGATTTTTCTCTTCTCTTATCCTTCATTATGGGGTCTTCTTTGAAACGTTAAAAGATATAGTTTTTCTTCCGGACCTTCTAGATGTGAAGTTGATTTGAATAACCAGAACATCAAAGAAAAAATAATAGATAATGGAGGGAGGAGAGGGGTTACCTTGTGTGAAGGTTAGGGCAATTCTAGCTTACATGTAAATTTAACTTTACAATTTAAAAATAGTTCCAGACATCAAAAAGTCTACGAGGTTATGAAGACAATTATATGAACAACAATGTTCATAAAAATCTACGCTTGTGATATACTATGATTTTTTTCTCAATTAAAAATATAAGAACATTAAAAGAAACATCATTAAGTATAGCTTTATGACTCACTAAATTATTCTTTGTCCCAAATCATGAACCTTATTTTACTAATTTCTGTAGTTATAAGAAGTCAATCATTATTTTTTTACATGTATTCTGAATTAAAGTGAATTCGAAAAGATAAGTAGACTTTCATCAATGAAAACTTTCAAAAAATACAAACTAAACAATTAAGTGTAGAACTTCACTTATGAAGAAGCTCGATTTCAAAAAAAAATAGTACCTGAAAATAATAGCAGTGTCATTCTGAAATATCTCAAAGGCTTTTTCATAATCTTAAGAGAGGGAGTGTTTTCAAGATCCTACACCAATTTCTCATAGCTCTTTGTCTCTATTGTCGCTACTGCCTGCCCAAAAAGAACATTAGCCCAAAGAAATATAATTATCAGGAACACGCGCCAAACATTAAAGGAACATAGACGGAAGACATAATACATACATATCCCCTTTAACTTGGCTTCAAATCACGTTTATGCCCTTCAACTTTGGGTGTGCACAAGTAGACACTTGAACTTGTACAAAATTGAATAAATAGACACACATGTCCTACATGGCATCCTACATGTCATTTTTTGTCCTACGTGGTGTCCAACGTGTGTATTGTGTCATGTAGGACTCATGTGTTTACTTGTTCAACTTTATACAAGTTTAAGTGTCTACTTGTGCATATCCAAAGTTAGAAGACATAAACGTAAAGTGACCGAAGTTGGAAGACATAAACGTAAAGTGAAGCCAAGTTGAAGGGCACATTTATATATTATGCCTAGTCGGAACATGCGCCGAACATCAAAGGACCATAGTTTTCAGGGACTTGGTGCGACATGTTAAAAGACCGGCGTTCCACATGACTGAGAAAGTCATATCATGACAATTCAACGAAGAAGTTGAAAATATATATGTGTGTGCGCGAGAGAGAGAGAGAGAGAGAGAGCGCAATATCATATACTCTGCACATTACACAAAAATAATAAAACAAAAAAATAGAACTTTTTCATGAACAAAGAGATATAATATCAATGTTGTAACAGTGATATGGAAATACATGTTATGAATAATCTTTCGTTGTAACAGTGATATGGAAACATATGAATAATACTTCACATGGTCATTTATACGGCTAATTCTCAAGACAATCTAGCCACATGCTTCATTCTTAAACAATTCTAATCATATATCATCATATAAACCCAATCTCAATACTGCTAGTCATAACTCATCATGTACACTTTAGTCTAATTCAATTCCCGTCTAGGTGCTCAACTCACAAGAAATCCGTATCTAATTACTTCAATTTCAATTAATCTATCATGTATTTCATCAATCTTGGAAGATTACATATAAATCCTCAATTTCCCCTTTCATGGCATAAAACTCACTCACTTCAATTTCATCTCTAGACATGGGTTAGGCATGTAGACATAAAATTGTCTTAAAAACATGATATACTACTAATTCGATCTTAATTGATCATTATCCACTCAATTGCATAAAAAACAACAATACGCACAATATAGGAAGGAACCCTAACTAGAATTGGGGATCCATCTTCACAATTGGGGGAAACACGGGGGCTTCATGGATGAAAGGGATCCATGAATGAATAAGTCATCATACCTTGATTATAAAGCCTAGCAAGCTTGAAACAATGGAGTCTTGACTTGACCTAGCTTGACCCTCTTTTTTTCTCTTCTTCTTCTTCTTGTTGTTCTTCTTCTTTGAGTATTCTAGAGAAAGAATTTTTGGAGAGGATGAACGTTGGGAATTATTTGGGTTTTGGAATAAATGACTTAATTGAGTGAGTTTTGGGGCTAAAATGACATATCTTTGAGTTAAAACAATTGGGAAAAGACCCAAGAAGTCAGTCACCTGACTGTAAACTGCTGAAATTTCATGAAGGACGCCTTCCCGGATCATCATCATCACCACGACCCGTCAAACGGGTCGTGAAGAATTTTCAGCCTGATAGTGCTTCACTATCTCGAACATAACTTTTTACTCCAAGATGGGAATTGGGCAATCTCGGTGGAATTGGAAAGAGGACTCAGAGACCTTTAATTGGATAGGTAATGACCCAACTAATTCGTTTTGAGATAAGATATATCATCATTTGAACTTGACCTTAAACTCTAAGTCTAGTGAAAAGCCCTTCATGTGAGGCTCCATGACCCATGGTGCTTACCACAAGCTGTGGTGCCTCTCGTGCTCATGATACTGTAACTAGGCAACCTTCCCCTTAATACCTAAAAGTCTAAGGCACCACCACGAACCTTCTCACAAGCCGTGTAAGTGGCTCGTGTGGAGGGGCCTGTTTTGGGCAGCCTTTGTTTAGCCACTGCCTAGCCCACCACAAGCCATACCACGATACGTGGTCCTCACCACGAATCGTGGTGGTGGTTGTGGAAGGTGAGGCAGTGTCCATGTTAGAGTGGGCTGCCCTAGTCCTCTTCCTTGGCTCTTACCCTCACACTTCGCCCTGGTTTAGTCTACTAATTTTCGAGGAGTGTTCAAGGCGCTACGGCGAGGCGAGGTGAGCATGTTCCGCCATTTCTCAGTGAGGCGATACGAGATTAATTAGGCAACGAGAGGCGACGTAATGACGACCTGAATGGCGGAGCCTTTTTGTTTTAAAATTTTAAAAAGGTCTTGACTTAATAATATTAGTCAAAATTAGTTGTTTTTTTTCATATTTCCATACTTGGGTCAATTGCGACTCGTGACTCGCGTTTCTTCTCCTCAACCTCGTGATCTCTTCTTCTCCTTCTGTCGATTCGCGAATTGAAAGGTATGGCCTTTTTTCTTTCTTCTTCTCTTCTTTTCTTCGTTTCTTCTGTTCAGTCCACTTCTTCTCTTATTTTCTTCTTTTTTTTTCTGCTTATTTTCTTGTGAAGTGAATCTGAAGTTCTGAATTGAATATTTGTTAATAATTAATATATGTTATTACTATTGAGATTTTGGATATTTATATATGCAATTAAATATTTTCAACTTTTGGTATTAATTGGCACCTTGATTCAATTTAGTGCCTTGCCGCATGGCGAGGCAGACCCTTGTCGCCTCTCGCGTCCAAAACATTGTTCCGGGGTGTTACACCTACCTTCCTTATGATGTCTTGAAGCTCAATTGAGGATGAATGATCTCAAGGGGGAGATAATGTAACACCTTGGATTTGAAAAGATGAGAAAATTTCAGTTTTTTAGAAATCTGGTGCAAGTTTCGACGGAGCCACCTACGGACCGTGGACTGACACACGAACCGTAATTCAGCTCTGTGGTTGGCCAGCCCAAGATTCCAAAAGATTTCAAGTTCCAGTACTTAGTGATGGTTCACTTGGACGACCCGTCTTCCAATCCACGAGTGGTAGATAGGTTTTGTAGGTGAATCGCAAACTTACAGAAATTTTAGAGTCACAGGTTGAGAATGACGACCGCAACCCATGGCCTGTCGCTTGAACCACAGTCCGTAGGAAGGGGTCCATCGTTTGTGGTCCAATAATCGAGTCTCTCAAAAACCAACCACGGACGACCATGACGGTTCGTAGGTGGAATCACGGACCGCAGGTATGGCTCCATTTGAGTCCTTATATGGTACGAGGTGTAGATATCCAATAGGTTGGTTTGTAGTGGGTGAATTTTCCCTAATAGGTCCCAAGTTGGTACATGAGGCTATAGAGAAAGTTTGACTTATTAGAGAAAGGTTGAAAACGACTCAAAGTCGACAAAAGTCTTATGCCGATGTGAGGAGGAGAGATCTTGAGTTTGAGGTATATGATTGGGTCTAATTTAAAATTTCATCAATGAAGGGTGTAATGAGATTTTGGAAGAAAGAGAAGCTTAGTCTCTATTGCATATCAGATTTTGAGACGAATTGACAAGGTCACTTATGAACTTGCATTGCCTAATGAATTGGCTTTGATACATCAAGATTTCCATGTCTCCTTGTTGAAAAAATGTGTTGGAGATCCAACATCTATAGTTCCCTTAGAAGGTTTGGGAGTTAAGGGATATCTTTCTTATGAGGAAGTTCCGGTTGAGATTTTAGACCGACAAGTTAAGAAGTTGAGAAATAAAGAAGTTACTTCTGTGAAAGTTCTTTGGTGGAATCACTTAGTTGAGGGTGCTACTTGGGAGGCCGAGTTTGATATGATGTTCCATTATCCTCATTTTTTCTCTTCGTCCCTACTCAAGCTTGAGGTATTTATCTCCTCGTGGTTTACCCTTTTGGTGTCATGTGTCTTAGATATTCCCATGATTCATTATTTGTGTTTGTTCATGAAAAATTAGAATTTTGAGGAAAAAAAGGGGCTCGCATGATCAATTCTTACATGTTTATGTGCATTGAGTATGAGCTGCATATATACTCCATGATATGATGCTTTGAACATGTTTTAGCTTGGAGTTTATGTTTGCTCCTTGAATGTGCATTTATGTAATTGCATTCATGTTTGTGCTATAAGGTTAAGTTCCTAACTTCCTTATGATGTCTTCAATATCATTTGAGTACGAATGATCCCAAGGGGAAGATAATGTAACACCTCGAATTCGAAACGATGAGAAATTTTCAATTTTTTAGAAATCTAGTGCCAGTTCTGATGGAGCCACCTACGACCCGTGGAATGACAAACAGACCGTGATTTATCTCTGTGGTTTGCTAGCCCAAGATCCCAAAAGTTTTCAAATTACAGTACTTAGTGACGGTTCACCAGGATGGCCCGTCTTCCAATCCACGAGCAAAAGATAGGTTCCGTAGGTGAATCGCAGACTTAGAGAAATTTTAGAGTCACACGTTGAGGATGAAGGCCGCGACCCATGGCCCGTCGCCTGAACACAGTTCGTAGGAAGGGGTCCGTCGTTTGTGGTCCAATAATTGAGTCTCTGAAACAAACGACGGTCGATCAGGATGGTCCGTAGGTGGAAGCACGGACCGCAGGTCCACCGTCGTTGGGGACGACAATTATTTTTAGGGGCTTCTTAGTCCTTTCCCCAAATTGCGCTTGTGGTTGCTACTTCACACTTTCAAACACTAAATCCCTTTTCAAGCATTTGATTTATCCTATACCTGAGGTTTGTGGCCTTGGACTGCATGTTACCTTGGATTTGAATGGCCAAGTCAAGTTTGGTCCTGATGTCGAATGGATAAAAAGAATTGATGGTATTCCGAGCTTCCTTATCATGTAAGTTCACATTGATAATGTAATTTTTTGCATATTGAAGGTTGGAAGCATGTTCTCCTTTTGAGTACTTCAGCCTGCTACATTCTTTACACTTAAAAAGGAAAATAGAATTGCAGAACATTCAAAAAATTCCTTAATGCTGGAAATGGCTACTCTTCTTGCATTACGAAACTAACAGGAGCAAAAGAATTCCAATCTCCGATATAATTTGCTTATGATATCTTAGGTTTGGTTACTCTGTACATGAAGACCGTGCCAATCAATTCTACCAGCAATAAGAAAATACTACCCTGGTCTAAAGAATGGATCTTTGGAGCCAGGTTATGCAGGCATCAGACCAGAGCTTTCAGGTCTAGAAGAGGTTCCTACCAATTTTGTAGTGCAGGTAATATCAAACTTATTCTGAGTTTTTAACCTTAAGTTCAGTAGTAGATCAGACGCAATTCTTTAAGTTTGTAAAAAAATTAAGCACAGAAAGTCCAACGGACATAAAATTAACTAATCCCTACAAGGTTAACAGTTAGTACTCTGATCGGGTCTTACACCTGAAGTTATCAGACAAGAATGGTCGGAATCACCTGAAGCAGAGACATTTTTTGGTTACCTTTCCTTTCCATCTGCTAAATATGACGGTCTCTAAAACACATGTTTTGCAGGGAGAGGACATTCATGGTATATCTGGTTTAGTGAACCTGTTTGGGATTGAATCACCAGGCCTAAATAATGAGAAGCACGTATAATACCGTCAGGTAGACCTTTCATTCGTTCTGCAGTGGCTGGAGCGCTTAAGCCTGCAGAATTCACTACAAGCTTTGGAATAAGAATTAGATCAGAGTCCAGTTCAGAGCTCCCGTTCCAGTTTGCAATGGCATTGCTCCTAGAAACATAAATTTGAATTTGATTTCCTTCAATATGACCACCAGTAACCGTAGTATTGTAAGAGAAAGTCGTCCCATGACTTTCAGCTTCGCCCTAAACCCATGGTATGGTCATCAATGATTCTAAAAAGGTAAACATATAATGAGAAATCAAGATCTTTAAAGTAAGGAGAATTTCTTTCCCCCAAGTTCTAAAGAATGAGCTCTTTGGTGATTAGCAAGCAGTCAATATGACATACTCCCTCCGTCCCATTTTATGTGGCACCATTTCCTTTTTGGTCAGTCCCAAAAAGAATGTCACATTTCCTTATATGGTAAGTATTTAAAGGTATAATTTCTTTTTTACCCTTGTTGGTCCCACTTAATTTTAAAAAGAGTACTCACATACATTTATGAGGAGACAGAAAAGTGAGTCTACTTTTGAAGGGCAATTTGGTAAACATTTCAAAGTCTTCATTTATTTCTTAAACTCCGTGCCCGGTCAAATGTTGCCACATAAAATGGGACGGAGGGAGTAATATATTTGGAGACTGAATGATGAGAAGCATTACCACCAATGATTAACACATTGCAATTCGGGCTCCAGTGTAGTAGCTTCATACCCCTCCATCATTCTCAGAGCCTCGACCCCATTTTGAACTCCTCGAGTCATGAGAGCGCTCAATCTTGGAACCTCTGATAATCCAGTAGCAACTATTAACTTGCCTATCTGTTTGTGTGGAACTTCGTGGTCTTTGCAAGCAATTCTTTTCCTTTAACACAGAAAGATGCCTGCAAAAAAATTGGAAGTTAAAGCTCCTGTCTGGGAGCTCCTTGCAATAAAACTGCTTATGATAATTTTTGAAACTTTACAACTATGATATACCACATCCCAATAATGACACTTACTCCTTTATAATTTCAAGAAAAGAGATCCATGCATGTAAGATTAGAGTTTGCATTGAAGTGAGAAAAAATAAGAATGACTATTGCCAAGCTAGTTATCGCTAATTTGCATAGTTAAGTACATTTCATATTGCTAGAGCATATGCAGCTGATTTGCATAGCATTGTAAATCAAGGTTTTTAAAATTAAATCCAGGGTGAACTCAGAGTTAAGCACTGAAATTGTGTCATGATAATCAACAACTAGATTGTGCTTGAACTCGACTTGAAATAACATCAGGTAAATGTACTATAATCAAGCTAAGATAACAAGTTTCTCCATGTTGCATCCAATAGTATTCCCAGTTAGTTAGACACTCAACTTTCAATAAAGCTTAAGAGAGACCTCTTATTTCTCCTCTTCCAAATAGCAGGACTATTAACTGTATAAAAATTTAAAGTTCCCATTCATGCTTACTTAGACACAATAGAAGCAACATCAAAGCCATAGACAAGAAACGTGATTGATTAGCAGAATCAAAATCAAACGTTCAGTTCAATCTTAATTGGAAATGTTCTGACCTCTAAAACAAGATTACAGTAGAGAAAATGACAAACTAGACTGATTAATAGTATCAAAAACCAAACTTTCACCCCCGCAAGCTAGTTGATCATTTGTAAGTTGGGAGTGTTCAACCTTCAACTAGCACAATGCACACAAGCTGAGGTGACTAAACACTTCAATGCATCCTCACTATCTCTCATGGACACCCAATGCTAACATGACACATTTGAGGTATCTAAATGATTATTTTTAAGTTGAAACCTTACTGGCACAATGGAGACAAGATGAGGTAACTAAACACTTCCAACTCATGCTCACGTATCATTTTATAGGTTCTAGTGTTCAACTAACACAATGGAGACAAGTTGAGCTGTCTAAAGTTATTACTTAGCTAGCAGATCTCTAAAAATAAAATCCAGACTTCCAGTAACACCTAATCACAAATCTTTATCAGCTAAAAAGGGAAAAGTCAACAAATAAGCTACCCTAAGATTCGATTTTTAACTAAATCCTTAAATGGTTATGCCAAAAAAAAAAACAAGATTCACAGTAGAACTTAGAAAAAATGAAAGCACGAACGAACCTTGAGAGAATTAGATGGGTAATAGATGCCAGCGTGATTTTCACTGAGCTCTTTAACTACTGCAATGCCCACTATACCAGCCCCAATCACCAAACAATAAATTTTCTCCTTTGGAATTTATTATGATGAAAATGGGGCTTTTCAGGGATTACTGACCTTCTTGAATTTTCGGAGTAGTGTTTTTATGATTGAGTTTCTGGGTTTCATAATCTCGAAAAAAGAAAGTGGTTCTGGGATCAATCTACAATGATAAATATAGGCAGCTCGCTGCACTAAAGCTAGGGTCGTCAAAAATGAACTTAAATAAACGTAATCCGTTCATTTAATTCAGAATTTTAAAAGTTGGGCTCAAGATAATTTGAATTGGGTTCAATCTCAATTCATTCAAGCTTAATCTATTTGAAGAGAATTCTCAATTGAGCCTAATTCGCTCTATAATTTCAATCGTTTTAAAACTTTTTATTAAGATATGTTCCTATATTAAAGGTATGAATTATTATCTATTTAACATCTGTTACGATTTATCTATCAATTTGTTACTTTTTTAACAAAAAATTCTTGAGTGAAAATTCAAATTGTGATTATAAATGTTTAATATCAATATGTTAAATTATTGAGATTAATCGGGTCAAATTGGGCGGGTCAAGACCCAACCCGTTTTTAGCCCTTTGAGTCCAACCCATTTGAGCCCAAGGTAAACTTCGGCGGATCAAGAGCCAACCCGATTTCTATTTAACCCATTTTAATATTTTCAATTTCAATCCGACCCGCTCATTTGACATCCCTAAATAAAGTTGATTATGCTCGAGTTTGATATGGGTTGGACCATATGTATCTAGAGATTATAGTTAGTTAGATATTAATTTCTATTTTACTCTCTATTCTCTATATCTCGATATCTCGAGTAAAATAGAGAAATAGAAAGTGGAACTCTCTATTTCACTTTTTAATTATTTTATTACTATTTCTATTATTTTATAATTAATACATTATTTTTCATATAAGACAATTAATTAAATTTTTGATATACGCTAATTCTTGTTAAATGTAATATAATATTTTAAAAATACATTATTTAGCAAATACTATTTTCATCTCGAATTAATAATATTTTTTTAAAAGAAAATCGTCACTTTAATATGATTTGATATTATTATTACTTGTCGCTATGATGAATGCACAAAATTAAAATAATAATATGAAAATTTTAATTTAAAAATACAATACATAATACTTTCTCCGTTTAAAAAAGAATGATCTTCTTTTCTTTTTAGTCCGCTTAAAAAAAATGACCTCTTTCTTATTTTGGTGATATTTTAATTTCAGTTGTCCACGTGACATGTTTCTCGATAAATCTTTGGGATGATTGTCTTTTAGAGAAAATATTTATGTTCCAATAATTAAATATAAAATATTATAAATAACAATAAAGTAATTGTGTAACTTCACAAGAATTTATAAAAATGTGAAGTGTGTCATAGAAAGACAGTTTTCAATAGCATTATAATATATATATTACTAATTACTAAGCTATGTCACATGATATTTATGTTAGACAGTGTGATCTTTTAAGTTTTTCCAAAATTGTTCCTCTCTCTTATTGTATTAGTAGAATTTGTAGTTGAGATTAACTACAAATTAACGATATTTTTGTAATTGCGGTTTCAATAATTATTACGTATTGATTTACCCTAAATCATAATTATCGATAAGTTGCATACAAAATATAGGATGAAGTTTCATGTATATAAATACTATTTGTCAATGATATTATTCTAATTGACTAAAGAAACAACAGTGTGTCATAACCTAAGGGTACCCCCAAAATGTAACAAGGCGTACAAGACTCCGAGTAGTCTCATACAAGCCCCTTAGTATATCATAACATAAGATAATAGAAAAGTGCGGAAAATTAAAATATTTTTTCAATACAATCGAAGTCTCATAAGATGAATATTAAGTCTTTAACATTGTCTCAAACTATCTGATACATGAAAGTATAAGGGACACATCCCATTCAAAAATCTAAACATAAAAGAACATAGTGGTCAAATCCTCGATGCTATGAGGACTCACCAAATCTTCACTTGCTTGCTCTACAAAGATCCTAGCCACGAAAATGGAAGTCAAGATCGTCAGACCCTACATTTGATAAGATTGTAGGCAAGAGTATGCCTTAGTACAATAAAGTACTAAATATGATGGCTAGCATATATCATCAATTTAAGAATATCATAGGCAATATAAGACATATACTAAATTCGTAAGAGATAATAACACAAGTCATAAGAATAAGAGATAACAATATAACCATATGCATTATTAATACATGTAGACCAATATAACATAAGAGAAACACTTCATAAGTAATCTTGAGGCATGGTTGTGCAATGCATGGATAAGACCCCATAATCTCACACATACTAATCAAACTACTTTAGGTCCTCATCCATATTCATCATCTTTTGACCTCATACTTAGCTTATTCCTCAAACACAAGGAAACATTCACCTTTAGTCAATCATATGAAAGGAAGGCAACTATGACAACAATCCAAGCTAAGCATACATCATATAAACAAATCTCATATTAGAACATGCTCACAACTTACTTGAAGCAATCTTGTTTCATTATAAATATGTTACTTAGATTAGGGACTTGTCCGTCATATTCATATTAGTCATGGAAGAGTAACTCTCTACTTGTCCATAACATAACATAACTCATGAATGGTTAGTATTTCCCAATTCAAGACTATCAAGGAAAAGAACCTTACTATACTAGACCAAGCTATCATGGAAGGCATACTATCATGCAAGTCCAAGCTACTCAAGGAAGGGTAATATTGCTTAATCCAATCTATCATGAAATGATGTGACCTCATCAAGTCAAGATATCATGCAAGAAATCTATTATGCTAGTACAAGCTACATTGGAAGTGTACGATTTCTCAATCCAAGGCTATCCATGAGTTCTATAATCTCAAGCTAACATGCATGTTCTTGTATTACCAAGGCAAGATATTCATGAAGGGATATCATATCACTATTTCAAGCTAACATAGATCATACTTGGAGCGTTTGAACACTTACGAGATACTTTTTTAAGCATGTGTTAGTTCATCAGGAAGGCTCATTATATTATGCAAAAGAAACTTTCACCATCCATGATAACTTTTACTCTTATATTCATTCAGGGAATTCTCATGAGATATACTGGGGAACCCAGACTCAACTAGTGTAAAAGGATCCAACTTGGAAGCCGGACTCAACTTATGTATATGTTTCCATGTCATATTCAATATCATAATCATAGACACTCTACTCTCAAAGTGTTCATAAAACATTTACATAAGTCTATAAGACATGCATGATATCATATACTCATAATATAGGTCATGTGGGTAAAGTCCTTCCACAACAAGATCACATACAAATAAACATACATATAAGCTTTACTCTTAGAGCCTTAATATTCTATTACGACCCGCAAGTACACCCTAGAAGTTAGGGCATCCTTCAAGTTGGAACACGGCGTACTTGACCTCTCGGTCTTGTCAAGCCCTTAGACACCATTCATTGCATATATACGAAAAATAGTGCGGAATTAAAACTTTTCTTTCAAAACATAATGCGGAACCTTTTCATAAAACTTCTAACATATGTCTCAAAAACCATCTATGACATCATGAGTACAATAGTCTTGGGTCACAACCCATAAAAGTCTAACATAATGAAAAACATAAAAGACAACATAGTGGTGGTGTCCTCGGATGCTATGAGGACTCACCAATCTTCACTTCTTGGAAACCTTGGAAACTCTACCCTTCAAAGCAACTCAATCTTCTCAAGACCCTACATGGACAACATGTAGGCAATATGCGTTAGTACGATATGTATTATGTATGGAAACTATCATACCAAACATAAGATATCTCAAAGGGTTAGTCAATAATAGACATAATCATAAGAGATAAAGACATAAGCATATCATGAATATCATAAGTATATTAAATCATCATAAAACATATAAGAGTTCATACTTAACTCATTGTGTTTCTTACTTAAGTGAACTACATTACAAGCCACCTCCAAGTATACTTGTGCAAGGCTAAGGTAGCATCCCATACTACTACCAAAGCTAAGTACATATTTTTGGTCATTCTTGATCATAATCCACTTTCATAATTAAGACCTAGATTCATCATAACATATTAGCACTATGCCCCTAGGCCACCTCAAAGCACACTTGTGCAATGCATGTGAAGCATCCCATTCTACCTCACACACTAAGCATATCTTGAAGTCACCATATTCTCTTTCATTTTAGTTTAGGACTCTCTAGTAGACCTACTTCTTATTGACAAAGAACTATCATCTTAAGTCAATCATGTCATGGAATGCAACTATAGTCACTATCCAAGCTAAGCACACATATTATAGGGGTCATGTCATAAGTAGCTTCAAGTCATACTTGTGCAATGTATGGATAGCATCCCATACTACCATCCACACTAAGTACTTCTCTAGACTAACCTAATATAAGATAACTTATCATGCAACCTTGTCTATTAAGCTTGACTTACTATCATAATAGACCTACTAACATGGAAACATCTCATCATACTAATCAAGCTAACAAAGGAAGGATACAATCAACCTAACCACCATGCAACCAATCATGTAGATGCAAGCTAATCCATAGGGGAGCATGAATTCTCAACCCTAAGCTACTGAGAAACTAATCTCAAGCTATTACATGAAATGCACCTTGTATGCAAGTCAAGCTACCATGAAATGCACCTTGCATGCAAGCCAAGCTAACATTAGAAGAGTATAGGCCTTTCCCCTAAAGCTACCATGAAATGGTTTTGGCCAAACCAAGTCAAGCTACCATGTTCAAGCATCCTAGAAACACAAGACCAAGCTAGACATGGGAGAGATTGCTTTCTCCATCCCAAGCTACCATGAAGTTCATCACCTCAAGCTACAATGAGCAATTCAACTCAAGCTTCATTGAGATTCAACATCTCAAGCTACCATGAGTATTTCAACTCAAGCCTCCTTGATATTTACTTCCTCAAGCTACACATGAGATCTACCATCTCAAGCTATCATGCATTGGTCTTGTTTCACCAAGTCTATCACCCAAGAAGTGATCATACAATCCATATTCAATCTAACCTAGTCCATCACGTCTTGATTCATTTTTGGTTATTAAGTCAACCTAGAGTCCATCTAAGTGAGAACTTGCTTCTCCTATCGTGTTCATGTCTAGGTATAGAAGAAAGCATCAACATAATCTCTTCATAATGACTTCCCCCCCAAAGCCCTAGCAGCAATGGCATACCAGCCCATACACGATTTCTAACTTCAATTCATCATGATCTATGTTCAATTACATGCTTACTTTATTCAATTAGATGATTAGAAGGTAAGTCTATGCATACATGATCAAATAGATTCAATTCCAACTTTTCAATTCATATCCAGGTGATTCAATCATGATCAAGTAGTATACAATACAATTGAATTAAGAAGATCAACCTTGAACCTGCACCTTTCCTCTAATGGCCTAAAATCACCATGATCACCTTCAACATAAAATACTACAATTCACCATGAAAAACTCATGAAAACATAAATAATCATCATACAAACATAATTGAATGCTACCCACTAGATTGAGATCTCAATCAAGCCTTACCCACAATGCAATCACAACCTTATCTAGATTGGGGTTCTTTGGATTCACAATTGAGGAAAACTAGGGGGACTCCATGAATATAAGAATCCATGGATGAATAAGCTTCACATACCTTATATTAGAACCTTAAGCCCAGCTTGAAACCTTGGTGAATTCGTCCTAAAGATGCCTCCAATTTCTCTTCTTCTTCAATGGTGGTTTTGGGAGGATTTTGGGAGAGAAAGGTCTTGATTTGGAGTCTACGATCTAAATGGATATTGTACTGCTTAAATACTCTTCAAATACCTAAAATATCCGCCAATAATTAATCCATAAAATGCCCAAAATACCCCTACAACTATTGGACCATTTAACCAATTCTAATTTGACTTAAAATCGACGCGACCAAATCTGGGAGGTTACTGCGCGTCGCGGAGGCATTTTCAATTCTTGGTTCTGGAAAATTTCAAGAAAGAATGGTTCGTGATGGCTCTGCATTGCAGGACAAACTTTTTGCCCTCCAAGCGCAACCACTGCCCATTCTTGGCTGGTGCGGTAGCTTACTTGGCCATCTTTTGGGTCCTCTTTGGGGACCCTTAGGGTGGTCCTGGGGCATCCTTCTCGGACGTTTCGACCCTTTACATGTCAGTCTACATATATGAACTATTAATACTCAATTTCACCTTCAAAGCATCCCCTAAAACTCCACTACAAAACACTACGACACACTAGTTCAACTTCGACTAGTTTCCGAACGTCTTGGACGTTTGACCTCCAAACTCTTCCAAAATTCATATACAGCCTCTAAAAATTAATTTTTAGTCCTTTTAAGACCTTATAATCTCATAACCAACATGTTAGGCTCTAATTCGACTTAGCTCATTTTGAGGGTGTAACATATTTCTAGATAGATTTTACCTACAAATCCTAGAAATCACCTTCATACTACAAGCCTTACTCTCAAAATAGTTGTCATGATCATCATATATGCCTATTTCTTAAGACACTCTATCCACATGCTTAAGTCTTAGGCAATTCTAATCATCTATCATCATATAGACTCAATCTCAACACTACTAATAATGATTCATCATTAAGCCCTAATCTAATCAAGTCACATCTACAATCTAATCAAGTCACATCAATCGAAGAAGATCACATCTAAGCCCTCAATTTCTCCTTTCATTGCATAACAATTTTTATATCAACTTCACCTTAGAATCTTAGGTTATTTAAGAATACATGTATTATCATACTATAAACATGCAATTACATCATAAACAATCATAAACGATCATAATCAATCATAATCCACTCTATTGGATCATAACCCATAACATTAGAAGAAACCCTAGATTGACTTGGGGAAATCTTCTTCTAAATTGGGGAAAACATGGGGGATTAATGGATGAAAGGAATTCATGAATTAATAAGACATCATACCTGTTGACACCCAAAACTTACCTTTAACGTTTTTAGGAATGCTATTCGATTAAATAAGTATTTTTTAAATACATTTCGAGTTTAAAATTTTAGTAGATTTTCTTTAAAAAAATATATATTTTAGTATGCATATTTTATAAAATTATTGCAAATATTATTAAAATATTTTAAAAATTATTAGTAAAACTAAAAATAATCATTTTATTCAAATGTTTTAAGTTTAAGTGATTTTAATTATATAAAATATATTATAATATTTGTAGTATTTGAATTGAATAGCATTTCTTTAAATTTCCTCAAAATCATTTAAATCTTAACCTATTCTATTTTAATTTATTCAATTCTAGCCACTCCAGTTCTAATTTATTTTCAATAGTAACCACACTTTAATATCAATTCTAGCCAATTTTATTTCAATTTTGGCCATTCCAAATCCAAATTAATTTGATTTAAGATCTCATCTTTTTATCTCACCCGTCCGTTTAATTCATGAAACCCAAGATCAAATCGTAGCCCTACATCTTAATAGATTCAAGGGTCCATATTTATTTTAATCTACCAAAAGTAACAACCCTAAACTAATTCATTCTTCCTCTCTTTCTCCTTACCACCGCCTGGCCTCCTTCTCTCTCTCATCTTTTCCTCGCTCTGGCTAGACACATCAGCTGCAACCAACAACACGACGAGGCGAGCAGTCGGCGAAAATCTCCGACCGGCGACCCTCTCTCCCCTTTTGCCTCTTCTCTCTCTCCCGTCGACCCTCTCTATTCTCCTCCCCTTCCCGTCGCTGCTTCTCTCTTCGAAGAAACGATAGAATCAGCCGACGAAGAGAACAATTAGTAACCGACGATGGCCCTAGCACCTCCATCCTCTTTTTTTCCAGCAGCTCCTACCAGCGAAGAAAACACCGGCCAACAGCTGCACGGAAAAAACCAGGTGATCTTGCTTCTCTGGCTACGACCTCTAATGGCGCAGTAGCTCCATCCAGCTAACAAGGCGAGCCCCGATAGAGCTTTTGAAAGTTTCAAGCTAGTCAAAAGACGGATCTTTAACAGATCCGTCCGGGTACATTTCTTTTAAATCATTATCTCATATCTTAGCAATTTTGTTCTTATCTTTATTGACAGTGTGATTTTGATTTTCTAATATGAAATTCTATGCATATGTAGAAGTGATCTTAGTCTTAAAGTTGAATTGCTAGTTGGGATTTTCAAATATTATGAACTATGTTTATGTTTTTATATTTGGTTGAATATAGTCACTTGTTGCTCCTGCGTGCTTAGTCGATTCGTACTATTGATAATATTTTTTACTCCGAATATTCTCAGTGAAGGTGTGACTTTGGACTCTAGTATTGTTTAGAGCTGTTGATACCTTAAGAGTAATTTTGCAAGATTCAAGGTTAACTGAGTGTAAGGTCTCTCAAAATGAACTAAGGTGTCTAGAGAATCACATGTGCCTTAAAAGGTTAATAATATGTTAATTAAGTGTTTTTCAGTGTGTATACTTTATTTGAAGTGGTTTGGAGGTCAAACGTCCTAGAAGTTTAAAAGTTAGTCCTTAGACGTTCTAGTGTGTTCTAGTGTGCCTTGGTATGTTTTACATGTTTTTTGATGCTCAAATTGATAGGGAAGGTCCTTAAAATTTTTATGATCATAATTAGGTATGAAAATTCTGGGAACGACTCCCCAAGGACCACCCAAGGGGTCCTTGAGGAGGACCCAGACACTGCCTTAGCAGTGTCCAAACGATGACCCACCAGTCGATGCCTCGTGGGTGAATCGACACCCCGTCGATTGGGGGCATTGCTCAAAACTTAGAAGTGTGAGCTCATCCCCCCAAAATGGAGTCTTATTCCAAAACTACGGAGCAACAGGATGGTGCCATCGACCATAGGACGGTCCGTCGACTGCCCTACGTCGTTTGTGCATGTAATGTTGTCAAACGAGCTGTCTACTTAAGGGGTGAATGAGAAATTCACCCCACGTTCTGAAAAAATACGGACAGTTATTATGGGGTATTTTAGGTATATTAAGTTAGTTAATAACATAAAAAATCCCATTCCCAATTCATTCTTCAAATTTCACCCTTCCCTCTCAAAACAAACTCTCTCTAGTAACCTCCATTGGAGTTGAAGCTCAAGGACAACTTAGGGGTGGGATTTCCATAGATTCTTCATTATGTTTTCGTGGCCTTTTCATGTAATGAGGTATGGTAATCCTTCATCCTTAGTTATCCATTCATTTAAGGAGTTCCTTCAAATGTTCTCAAGGAGATTTCATGATCAAATTGTCCATCTTTCAATCTAGCCATGGGTTCATTGTCAAATTAATTTCAAAAGCATGTTCATGATAAATTGATGATTAGCTACTGTTTTTAATGAGAATTTTAATCCAATTTCATTAAGAACCTATGATCCTCCCAACTTCTCAACTTAGCCTATAATGTGGGCATTGTGATCTTAATTCTATGTTGATTGAATTATGATTCTAGTATGTTGAATTGTCTATTGCTACTGTTCTCTATACAAATTGATGGTGAATTATTAATAGTTGATCAATGATTATCAAACCTTGGAGAATTGGTAAGATTTCCTTATTCCCTCTACTTTCTATATAATTGGTAGTGAATTGGCCTTGAATGACATTGTGTGGTATGGTCCACTTATGGTGGCGGTGTTTACTTTCTTGTCAATCTCTATATGTTATGATTATGGCCTTGAAGGCAAATTGATGTATTGTGAATGAGTGGTTATGATGATCACACAATGTGAAGTATATTTCTAGTCTCCTGTACTAGTATCATGTTCTAGGTATATTGATGATGTCTCCTACATATGAATGATCATGCTAGGGTTATGAGGGTCTATACGTGTGACATTGATGAAGTGTTATTGATGAATGACCCCTACCTATGTACCCCTATATGAATGTGTTGTCTTAAGCATGATTAGGAGCCCTAAATGTAAAAGATGAATATGTCTTGTATCCTATACTATAATGTGGTGTGTGGTCTATGCATAAATGTGTATTATGATCTTAAGAGGGTGGCTGTGTCACGAACTGGGAGCACCCCCTAAACGTAACCGGCGTCGTCGTCCTCGGAGAGGACTAAGACTAGCCTCTTAGCATTCGTCATAACACGTCATAGGTTAAAATGCAGAAAAATTAAAACTTTTCTTACATATTGAGGTTTACATAGATCTCTCGCTTACTAATCACATATACATATGGAGTTTACTTAGACTCCTCGCATAGGAAAATTACATAGTCTTCTCGTTTAGAAAATATACATAACATATAAGAATTTAGTCTAATAACACCGTCTCACATTAAACCATCTAGAATGAGTAATACATTCGAGCATATCCATCAATACAAATTCATAATTGCCACTTAAGGCATACAACAATATCTTCAACAATAAGTGAGAAAATAATGTCTTTAGACTATAGCAAATCCGACTAGGCTAGATAGAAAGCACCATCCTCAAACATGGAGGACCTACTAAAACTTGGGGAAAGTTCAAGTCTTGTTGCAATCGACCTTGATACCTCAACGACCCGAACCTACATAGCTTGGGAAAAGAGAAAGAAATATGGGTTAGTACATCCACTTGTACTAAGTATGGAAACATATGAACATAAAGGTTTGAAATCATGCCTAAAGGGACATTTTGTTCAAAGTCATGCTAAGTCACTTTTGAAAGACTTAATGCACAAATAAGAGAACATACAAGCCATTGATCACATATTCATTAAGACAAGTCCATATGCAACACAAGACCAACATCATCGATAAAGTCAAGTCAACATGGATATTATCAACATAAGGTCATATTAACATGAATAGTAGCATACCTTGATCATATAACCAATGAAACTCCAATATAATGTCATTACAACAAAGCATGTACAAGAGTTCATATCACCATAGCTTAGAAGACCCTTACCAACAATCCTATGCCAAGCATCCAAGTGCAATGCACATGTGAAGTCCCATAACCCCACATAATCAAGTAAACAAGGAAAGAGATAATAAGTAATGCCTAACTTCATATAACATAGCTTCATGAGTAATCATCATCATACATAACAATATATACCAATAAAATGTTCGTAAGTGAAACTAACATCATATAGAGTCATCAACAGGTTAAGTCAAAATATGCATATCATTTACTTTATAAGAGCATAAGAACAACCTCCTAGGACTTCCCTCAAGGTCAACTAGTGCAATGTAAAGGTAGAGTCCCATACCCCTACCTACACTAAGAAGAACCCCTTAAGTCACCCTAGTTAGAGTTCACTTTATTACTTTCAATTTACTTTTGGAAACAATCGCATTAACTGACAATACACCATGTGAGCTAAACATGGAATCCGGTGTCATGAAACCCTACACCGAAAGAAGGTGGTCTCATTGCTAAGGTATGACCAAAACATGAACATAACATTCTAGGTGGATCCACTAGCTAGTATTTCTATGGGGGAAACATAGTTCAAGAACTAGGAGACACAATTGAGACCCTCTTTATGCACCATGGCATTGTAATCTCTATATCATGAGAACCAATATGAACCTACCTTCCCACATTAGGAAGGGACACCTCTCATAACTAGTTCACTCGGTGCTAAGCTAAAGTCCCTTTTTGAAATGCCAATAGTCATTCTTTAACAATCATAGCTTAATATAGGTCATAAGTGACTAACCCCCTTGTATAGAATATCACATTAGCTCATTAGGCATAGGATGAGAACTTCCTTTCTTCACACAACCATCATTAGTGAGATCAACATATCATAATCTTATCATCTAAGGCACACAAGAGAAACCATCTTCAACCTTGCATTAACATAGCCTCACAATGATCTGACATTCAACATAATCATATCATGCTATCATATTCATATTCATCACATCATATCCTCCTAAATCTGATCGGAAGAAATACTTTAATTGCAAAACATCATCACGAAACATTCCATCATAATTGAAGTAAAGAGTAGAGGACCACAATGTCTTACCAAATAGCCTCCATAGCCTTCATCAAGAATCTCACCCTCAGTTCATCACAATTATCCAATAACTCACTCATCATCATCATAATATAGTGAATTTAACAATAACATAACCAACTCTAACAATCCTAATCATCTTTAAGACCAATTCATAACTAGGGTTAGGGTAAATCATCCAATTCATCACAAACTCAGTCAATGATCAAGAACTACAACAATTAACCCATAAACAATCATATTCTATCATTAATAATCAAAGAAAACCAATAACAATTCTATTTTAAAGATCAATTTTGGAATAAGAAGGAAACCCATGTTTTGGACAACTTTTTGAAATCAATTTGAAAGAACCCTTCGGGGAAAAGAGTTCCAAAGTTGAAGAGTTCCCATACCTAAACAATCCTTTAAGATTGAGGGAGATAAAGTTGAATTCTTGCAGCCCTAATGCCGTTGAACCTTGTTTTCAGTGGTGTTCTGTGGAAATAGAGAGAGAAAGTAGAGAGAAGGTTGAGAGATTTGTGTTTGGGAATTGAAGAGTGTTAGGTTAGTTTAATAAGGGTTAGGTGTTATATAGTCCCTATACTAACTTAATTAACCACACTTAACTCCTAATTAAAATCTTAACTAATTAACTAATTAATTCACCAACTTTAAATTTTGACAGTAAAAGACAACCCCCATCGACGACTCCCTGACCTACGGATCGTAGGTCCATCAACAGCCCATGCTGGCAAGTCGTCGGTGAGTTCAGATACTGTTATTTTGGAGGTTTTTGGGAAATTGATTAGTCTTTAACTACGGAGCCATCAATGTCTCATCGATCAAACGATGGCCCGTCGTTTGGCTCGTAGATGGACACTGTTATTTGACAACTTTTGCGTCAATTTGGAAGAATCCTACTCAAGGACCCTTAGGGTGGTCATTGGGGAGTCGTACCCTAATATTTCGACCCTAATCACACTCTAATACTTGTTTAACACCTTTATAGAAATTTTCATAAATTTCTAACTCTTAAAACCCCATGAAACATGCTAAGGCACACTAGTGTATATTTCACAATTCACCAGACGTCATGGACGTTTCTTGATGTTTTGACTCTAACACTTCATAAATGTTTCAATTACATTATGTTAGGCCTATAAACAGTGGTACAAGGATTAGTTCTTCATGTGAGGCTCTAGATTAGCTCTTGGACTTCCGGAGTGTTACAAGCTGCCTCAATATTGTGTTGATAGCCATTATGTGATCATGTTGACCAATGTACAAACACTCACACCTCATGCATATCTATGAGTAGGATAAATTCATAGTGTCGAATGAAGGATGGTTCTCATATGCACTATTGTCTACTACTAAGCATGTAACGTCTATGTTTATGAAATTATGAAAATGTATCTTAAGTAGGATGACTTGATAGGTGAACTAGTATAGGTAATGGTATGAGACTTTGCCTATACATTGTACATGTCTACCTTGATAGAATAATTCCTAGGGTGATTACCCTATGTATATGAATATGAATGCATGATTAACCTATAAATATGAAAGTAGATGCTATGATGTCAAGTATATGATATGATGAAGTATGCATATGTGTTGTGTCTAAATGTTCTATGTGAAAGGTTTCCTCATGTATGAACATGTACACACGCATGAATGAATGCACAATGAAGTATGTATGATAACCTAGTAAGTAGAGTCCTTTGAAAGGTTTGCTCAATAGTACTTTAAACAAGACTATGCTTGAATATGCTATGTCCATGTGAAAGGTTTTCTCACATGATTTAGGTTTGATGAAAGGAAAATTCTTATATATAATCTATGAGCTAAGAATATGAGGCGTAAATACTCCTAAAGTCTATTTTATTAAAATAATATTAATAAAGGCTTTTCTAAAAGGAAGCTTAGCTTGGCACCAGTGAACTTGGCAATGAGAGGTGTTGACTTCCCTTGGAGGGAGATTCACCCATGGTTTCTCACGAGGTGGAAACTATAATGCCAAAGGGCATAAAAAGGGTTTCACTATACATCTCCTAATTCCTTAACTATGTTGACTGTAACAACCCTAAAAATGAATAAAATAAGAAATGTTTAATGTGTCAAGAATGCTTGCGATTAGACCAAGGTTCACACGGATTGATACGCGTAGAACCAGACCTCAGAACCCTTACTACGGCCAAGTCAACTAACTTGGGGAGTTAGTTGATCTTGGAAAGGTTGGAATCAACCATGTAGGGCTCTCGAAAATGAAGATTTAATCGAAGGAGTCTTTACCGGACTTAAAAAGAGAAAATCTTAAGTTTTGAGGGTCCAGGGGTAAAATGGTCTTTTCCAGGCCAAGGTTAATATCGTAATTACCCAAACGAATTAATTAATTAATTAATTAATTTAATAAAAGAGCCATATAGGGTAGGGTCAACCGAAATGATCCATTTTGCAAAGGTCACTCCACCCGAGTTCGAGCTCCAATGGAAGCAACAAATTGGTGATTTAATTATTGTTTAAAATTTGATTTTTTGTAAGGGCATTATGGTCAGTTCACTAAACTAATTAAATCAGATTTTATTAATTTAATTAAACCCTATTTGACTAAGTCTTGAATTAGACTCCTAAACCTATGGTAACACTCTTCTATCACACTTATCTCTCACTCACACATTCAAACTACACTATTCCTCTCTGCCAATTAACGTGAAGAACAGAAGCTATAACAAAAGTTCTTCACACTTGAAGAACTCACGAAAAAAAAATCTAAGAAAGCAAGCTAATCAAAAACGTTAAGGCAAGGGGAGGTTCCGTCGAGTTGGTGGTGAAACTTTAGGTGAGTTGGACGTGGTTTTGGAGAAAGATTTGGGCAGCAACTTCAACGTTTGAACATCAATTAAGGTATGAGTTTCTTCTCTCTTGGTCCCTTTCCCAAGAGACCCCTTAAGATTTAAGATATTCATTCCGAAAACTAGGGTTGTTCCCCGTTGCATGTCCCTGTCACTAGCTCCCATTGAATCATAGGTTGGGTATGTTTGTTGGTACAAAGTAGAGATAAAATGTGTTTTCATGATGTTTATGTTTAAGTATGCATGTTCGGAATTATGTGAATATTGAATATGTTGTCCGAAATCATGTGAAAAAGTGATGTGTGTGTGCAACGTGTGGCAGTGAACTTAGTCACTGTTGGAGGTGTGAAATGGCATGTTTAATCCTTGTAGTTTATGTGCAAAAGTTGTACACAACGTGATGTTCATTGTAATGAATTGTGGCTGATTGAATAACAATCTTTTAGCCAAACAAACCTATGAAAATGCGCCTAAAAATGTGTTAAAATGGTCTACGAATTTCCTTAGGAGTTCAAGTGAAAACGTTGATAAAAATGAATTAAAAACTGACCAAAATTTCCAGCAACAATGCAATGTTAATTTAGACTAAAGTTTAATAAAGGATCTGGAAATTTAATAAATTTTAAAGGGGTGAGGCCACCAGGATTTGAATTGTGACCTCACCCGTGTGGCTACTGTAATTCGCAAAAAAGAGATGAAAAATGGGGCTGGGGGGAATCGAACTCGGGCTACTGGTTGGGAAAGGAGAGGGAAATAATTTAAGTAAATAAATGGGAGGCGTGGGAATCGAACCCACGACCTTCAAGCTGCGAATACGTCCTGGTGATATAGTTATATATTTGTTTATGTTAATCCAAACTGGTTTTGTAGGTATTTACTTGTGGAGGTACAAATATGTCTTTTAAAGAAAAAGAAAATGTGAGGCATGGGAATCGAACCCACGACCTTAGGGATAGAAGGGAGAAGGGCAAAATTAATTAAGAAAACAAAGTGAGGTTGTGGGGGCTCGATCCCACAACCTCACTGCCAAACGCCTAGCCTAGGGGAGTTTTAATTAAAAATAAAAATAGGAGGCTGTAGGGGTTCGAACCCACAACCTCACAGCCATAGCGAATATAAAACTTAAATAAGGAGGCTGTGGGGGTTCGAACCCACAACCTCCCTATTCCCAGTGTATATAATGAATAAAATAAAAGAGGCTGTGGGGGTTTGATCCCACAACCTCTTGATTTAGGCGAAATGGGACTATAGTATTTTAATGAAAAATAAAAAGGGGTTGTCGGGGTTCGAACCCACAACCCTTCGGCCAAATTAAGGGGAAAACCAAGTAGAAAACTAAAGATACAATGTTAATGTTGGGGTTCAATCTAGAGTCCTAATGTCATGTTGATTAAAAATAAAATCAATGAAAAATGTAAATGTTATCCAAGTGATTCGAACTTGGGTTCCTTGCCCAAACTTCCGTATTGATACATAAGTCATACGTGAACAAAATATCCAAGAATAATGCCACCTACTTAGATCGAAATCAAGATCTTGGCATATATACAAGATACATAAGTCTTGTACTACATAATCTTAGGAATGTATGAATCACTTAACGAACTATGAATGAAGCCTCATGGCTTGTATGTATAGCCC
Organism: Solanum sitiens; assembly: GCA_016801875.1. NCBI lineage: Eukaryota > Viridiplantae > Streptophyta > Magnoliopsida > Solanales > Solanaceae > Solanum > Solanum sitiens. The sequence continues at coordinate 215,251 of JABWTJ010000797.1, forward strand.
CATAAGTCTAACATACATTTAAAAGTAAGTGAACCTGAGATGTATGTGATGAAATGATGAAATAAATAATGAAATGATGAAATGAACAATGAAATGATGAAACCCTAGAAGGGTTAAGTAAGGGTATGAAATACACAAATGGCCAAGTATATTGGCATATGATGAAATGAACATTCACGTAAAAAGGGGTGAGTAATTATGAAGAGCAAATGTGCTAATGTTAAAGTGGTGACAACATGATATGAGGATAATGTAAACGATAAGAACAATCTCAAATGAGCCTAAGTAAATGTTACCAAAATGTACTCCCCTATGAGAGTGTAAGATAATGAAGAGACCAGTCTATATGAACACTTTAATGAAAGTATTGAGATTAACACACTTAATACTAATGATGAGATGAGAAATTATCTAATGAGCTATGATGTCCTCATACTAGAAGCCAGCTTCCATGATGTATGAGTTGAATGTAATGAAACTTTATACTGAGCACCGATAGACTAGCTATAAGCGGTGATGCCTTCTTTAGGAAAGGGCGGAGGTTCACGTAACTCTCATGAGATGAGACTGTCCGGCTTGCCGGGTATGGGTATCCTTATATCTCCTGGTCTTCGAACCTATACTGCCAATATAGGGATCTGGCGGGGTTAAATTCCCATGTACTCTAGCATGTTTTGGGTCACTTTGGCCGGTGATTCCACCTCTTTTCGGTGTGGGGGAGACATTGGATTTCTTGATGCTCACATGATCTATGTCAGTTAAAGTTAAAGTTCCTAATGAATGAATGAGGCCAACCTCAAATGAAGCACATAATAAAATGAATGATACCAAAGGTGTTAGAATGGGATAATACAAGAGGTGAGCTAGACTCAGGTAATGACACTAGGTTATTCTTTATCATTGCACAGCAAACCCGATGAAAGTCTCAAACTGCACCCTAAGTATAGCTGGTGTTCACACTGGCCTATGAACGAAATGAAATGAAGTACATATGAATGAATGAAGCAGACTCTGTGTTTGCTAATGAAGACTCCCTAGTTGAGGTCCCATATATTGAGCCCTCATTTTGGAAAGTGTTAATGTCAAGTCCATGATTCCAAGGTCTCATGGCATATGAATGAATGTTATAAAAGATGTTATGTGTTGTATGCTATATGATATGTGTTATAGTAAGATGTTATGTGCTGTGTGCAATATGATAATTATGATGATGCATGTTACTCTCATGGCATGACGTTCCTAATCCAAATTTGGAAAGCTCATTGACTTTCCTAATCCAAATTTGGAAAGCTCACTGACTTTTCTACTCTAAATTTGGAAGGTTCACTAACTTTCCTAATCTCAATTTGATAAGTCCACTGGCTTGACTTTCTATAATCTTGTTGTTAGGAAAGAGCTATCCTTTCTCATGCATGTCCTTGGTGTGTGCTTGCATATACCCATACTTAGTACAAGTGTGTACTAACCCTATACAACTCTACAATTTTAGGTGCAGGCACAGGTGGACGCTAGAGCTACAGGTTGACGCTGAAGCTATCTAAACGTCGAGCATTCATCCGGACTTGGTAGGCCTTCATGCTTTCGAGGATGCTGCCATTTATATTCTAGCTTAGTTTTAGAGTTGAGCTAGTGGAGCATGTTCCACTAGCATTTCTTTCCTGTTTTATTCAGACATTGTATTGGTGCCATTTTGGCAAGTACATCTTTATTACTATGTTAGACTATTTCTTTCATTTGATAATCTTGATATTAGATGGTTGATGGTGAACAATTATGTATTAATGAGAATGTTTAATAAGTATGTTAAGAAACAAAAAGTTTAAAATTTCCGCTAAAATTAACCTAAATAAAGTAAGAATGACGTATGTAGGCTTGTCTGCGACCTCTGAGAGGTCAACGATGCCGGTCTCGTCTGGGGTCTAGATTTCGGTCTTGACAAAGTTGGTATCAGATCACTAGGTTAAATTCCGAGAATAATGAGTGCACATCAACCACATTGAGTAGTTTCTAAGTCATGGTAGTGAAGTGCACCACTATCCTGGATTAGAGACTGCATGATGCGTAGGAAAATTTCCCTTCTTCTGATCTTATTGTGCTTTTCCTAATGTCTAATTTCTTGGTGTTATGAGCGTGTCTAACATCAATCCTTATTATTTTCAGAGAATGAATACTAGGAGAACCATTGGTCAGAGGAGAGGAGGTGCAGCTGCTGGGGGCAATCAGGTTCCACCCCAGGCTCCAGCAGATGGAGTGGCTATGCCAGTTAACCCAGCTGGGTTGACTGATGCTGAGGTGAGGGCATCTCTGGCCCAGATGGCACAGGCCACTACTACACAGGCCCAGTCTATGACTGCCCAGGTCAATCGGCAGGATGTTTAGAGGGAGAACCCACCGGTTTGTAGCATGGCTGACAGGCTGAGAGACTTCACGAGGATGAATCCTCCTCTTTTCACGAGGTCCAGGACTTCAGAGGATCCCCAGGAGTTTGTGGACGAAGTGCATAAGATTTTGGTGGCTATGGGGGCCACAGATACTGAGAAGGCTGAGCTGGCTTCCTATCAGCTCAAGGATGTTGCACAGACTTGGTGTAAGATGTGGCAGGATAGCCGAGCTTTGGGCAGAGTTCCAGTCACTTAGGAGCTGTTTAAGACAGCCTTTCTGGAGAGATTCTTTCCTAGAGAGATGAGGGAAGCAAGGTTGAGGAGTTTATCAACCTTAAGCAGGGATCTATGACAGTCAGGGAGTTTTCCCTGAAATTTGTTAAACTATCCAGTATGCTACTTTCCTTAACATCTAACAGCAAGGATGAGATGAGTACTGAAGTTTGTTAAATTATCCAGGTATACTACTTCCCTTGTATCTAACAGCAGGAATGAGATGAGCAGGTTCCTCACAGGAATCAATGGAGATCTGGAGGAGGAGTGTCGGTCTGCGATGCTCCATGATAATATGGACCTCTCCAGGTTGATGGTGCATGTCCAGCAGGTAGATGACAGCCGCAAAAAGAGGGGTATTCGTGATGCTAGAAGGCCTAAGCCTCAAGATCAGGCAGGTCCCAGCCATGGAGGCCACAGAAACAATTTTGGCGTCCGTGAGCAACCCAGGTTCAAGAAGGGGCAAAAGAGTTCTGGGAACTCTAATTTTCAAAGGATTACAACACCTAGAGGAGGCAGATCTGAGACCAAGAAGGGCAATGGAGGTGAGATGCAGCGTCCTAAAAAGAACTGTGCTAAGTGTGGCCGTGCTCACAGTGGAGAGTGCAGACAGGGCACTAATGCCTGATTCGGTTGCGGTAAGAGTGGGCACATGGTTAGAGACTGCCCACAGAACAGAGGTCAGGATGTAGGTAATGCTCAGCCTAGGCCTAATTCACAGGGTGCAGCAGCAACCGAGCTTCCTAAGAGGAACAGGTTCTATGCCCTAAAGGGCAGGGAGGAGCAGGAGAAGTCCGCTGATGTGCTCACAGGTATGCTGCAAGTATTCTCAACTTCTGTTTATGCTTTACTTGATCCAGGGTCTACGCTTTCCTTTGTAACTCCTTTGCTTGCTCTCACTTTTGAGATATTGCCTGAAGTTCTGCATGATCCTATAGTGGTTAGTACACCTTTAGGAGAAAATGTAAGAACTGATAGAGTATACAAGGATTGCCCAAAAGTGATAAGTGGTAAGACTATGTGTGTAGAGTTGGTTGAGTTACCCATGCATGATTTTGATGTTATTCTTGGCATGGACTGGCTTCACAGTTGTTTTGCTTGCTTAGACTGTCGTAGTAGAGTGGTGAGATTTTGTTTCCCTGATGAAGAGGAGCTAGTCTGGGAGGGGTACAACTCGAGTCGTCCTAACCTCTTGATTTTGAACCTTAAGGACAATAAAATGATGTCCAAGGGGTTGTTGTGTCATCTTGTGAGTGTTAATGATTTAGATCATGACATTCCTTCCATAGACTCAGTGCGTGTAGTGAATGAGTTCCTAGATGTATTTCCTGATGATTTGCCTGGAGTCCCTCCCCCTCAAGAGATTGATTTTGGTATCGACTTAGAACCGGATACTAAACCAATTTCAATTCCTCCTTACAAAATGGCTCCAGCTGAACTCAAAGAGATGAAGCTGCAGTTAAAAGATCTCACTGATAAGGGTTTCATTCAGCCGAGCATATCCCCTTGGGGCGCTCCAGTGTTGTTTGTGAAAAAGAAAGATGGAACCCTTAGGATGTGTATCGATTATCGGCAACTCAACAAAGTCACTATAAATAATAAGTATCCACTTCCCAAAATAGATGATTTGTTCGATCAGCTCCAAGGGTCTAGTTTCTTCTCTAAGATTGATCTTCGTTTAGGGTATCATTAGCTTAGGGTTAGGGATGGAGATATCCCAAAGACAGCCTTTCATACCCGTTATGGTCACTATGAGTTCTTAGTCATGTCATTTGGTCTTACGAATGCACCTGCTGCATTTATGGACCTCATGAACCGAGTCTTCTGTGAATTCCTTGACTCTTTTGTCATAGTATTCATTGATGACATTCTCATCTACTCTAGGACCAAGGAAGAGCATGAATAACATTTGAGACTAACCTTGCAGGTACTTAGACAACATCAGCTGTATGCCAAATTCAGCAAGTGTGAATTTTGGCTTAGAGTAGTGACCTTCCTGGGTCATGTTGTGTCCGATCAGGGCGTGGAGGTAGATCCCAGGAAGACTGGCCAAAGCCTCTTACTCCCACAGATATCCGTAGCTTTTTGGGATTGGCTGGTTACTACCGCAGGTTTGTAGAGGGCTTTTCTTCCATTGCTGCCCCATTGACATCTTTGACTAAGAAGAAAGCCAAGTTTGAATGGACGGAGACTTGTGAGAAGAGTTTCCAGGAGTTCAAGGACAGACTCACTTTAGCCCCGGTGCTTACTTTGCCTAAGTGTGGTGAGAATTACACTGTTTACTGTGATGCATCTAGGGTTAGTTTGGGTTGTGTTCTTATGCAGGTTGGTAAGGTGATAGCCTATGCGTCCAGACAGATCAAGGTTCATGAGAAGAATTATCCCACTCATGACCTGGAGTTGGCAGCTGTGGTGTTTGCACTGAAGCTGTGGAGGCACTACTTGTATGGAGTGCATGTGGATGTATTCACAGACCACAAGAGTCTCCAATACGTGTTCACACAGAGGAAGTTGAATCTACGTCAGCGGAGATGGTTGGAGCTGTTGAAGGATTATGACATGAATGTTCACTACCATCCAGGTAAGGCTAATGTTGTAGCTGATGCTTTGAGCAGGAGAAGCATGGGAAGTACAGCCCACGTTGAGGATGAGAAGAAAGAGTTGGTGAAAGATGTACACAGACTGGCCAGACTGGGTGTGCGATTGGTTGACTCTACTAGTGGGGGTGTTTCAGTTCATCCTAGTTCTGAATCATCCTTGGTAGTTGAAGTCAAGCAGGGTTAGCATTTAGATGCTGTGTTGATGGAGCTGAAGGACTCAGTATTGATAAAGATGAATGAGTCTTTCGCTTTGGGAGGTGATGGCATACTTAGGTATCAGGACAGGCTGTATGTACCAGATGTGGATGATTTGCGGAGCAGGATTGTTGCAGAGGCCCATGGTTCCAAATATTCCATACATCCTGGTTCCACCAAGATGTATCATGATCTTAAGCAGATTTATTGGTGGGATGGCAGGAAAAAGGACATTGCAGATTATGTGGCCAAATGTCCTAATTGTCAGCAGGTTAAGGCAGAGCATCTTAAGCCTGGCGGTCTGACTCAGATTATTGAGGTTCCGACTTGGAAGTGGGAGGCCATTAATATGGACTTCGTGGTTGGTCTTCTGAGGACTAGGAGGCAGCATGACTCCATATGGGTTATTGTGGACAGATTGACTAAGTCTGCCCACTTTATCCCTGTGAAGTCTACTTACAGAGCCGAGGATCATGCGAGACTCTACATTGATGAGATTGTGAGATGGCATGGGATTCCTTTGTCTATCATTTCAGTTAGAGGAGCCCATTTTACTTCACATTTCTGGAGATCTTTCCAGAAAAGCTTGGGCACGCAGGTAAAGCTTAGTACTGCCTTTCATCCTCAGACTGATGGGTAGGCAGAGCGCACCATTGATACATTGGAGGACATGTTGAGAGCGTGTGTGATTGACTTCAGAGGTAGTTGGGATGACCATCTGCCTTTGATAGAGTTCTCGTATAATAATAGCTATCACTCCAGCATTGGGATGGCACCGTTCGAGGCACTGTATGGTAGGAGGTGTAGATCTCCCATTGGGTGGTTTGAGGTTGGAGAGTCATCTATTTTGGGTCCAGAGATCATTCATGAGGCCTTAGAGAAGGTCAGAATGATTAGGGACATGTTGGCTACTGCTTACAGCCGACAGAAGTCATATGCATACAACGGAAAGCGGCCCTTCGAATTTGATGTTGGTGACCAGGTTTACTTGAAGATATCACCTATGAAAGGGGTGATGAGATTTGGTAGAAAAGGGAAGCTGAGTTCGAGGTATGTGGGCCATATGAGATCCTACAGCGTGTGGGTGAGGTGGCCTATGAGTTAGCATTTCCTGCGGAGCTAGCTTCTGTTCATCCAGTCTTTCATGTCTCTATGTTGAAGAAGTGCCTAGGTGATCCAGCATCGATTCTACCTGTTGAAGGTTTGGGGGTTGATGAAGACTTGTCTTATGAGGAGGTACCTGTTGAAATCTTAGACAAACAGGTCAAGCGGCTGAGGAACAAGGAGATTGCCACAGTGAAGGTATTGTGGAGAAATCATCTTGTTGAGGGTGCTACGTGGGAGGCTGAAGCCGACATAAGATCCTGCTACCCTCATCTTTTCAGTTCTTGAGGTTAGACTTCCTACTCTTAAGTCTATGTTTCCTTATCTCTCCATATTTTGTTGCTATTGCTTGATAGTGCATAGTGATTACGTTATGATCAGACTGCCATTACGATATATAGTGGTAGTGTCATTCGGAGATGAATGTTCCTAAGGGGGAATAATGTAAAAACCCTAAAAATGAATAAGATAAGAAATGTTTAATGTGTCAAGAATGCTTGCGATTAGACCAAGGTTCACACGGATTGATACGCGTAGAACCAGACCTCAGAACCCTTACTACGGCCAAAAAAAATAACTTGGGGAGTTAGTTGAGCTTGGAAAGGTTGGAACCAACCATGTAGGGCTCTCGAAAATGAAGATTTAATCGAAGGAGTCTTTACCGGACTTAAAAAGAGGAAATCTTAAGTTTTGAGGGTCCAGGGGTAAAATGGTCTTTTCCAGGCCAAGGGTAATATCGTAATTACCCTAAGGAATTAATTAATTAATTAATTAATTTAATAAAAGAGCCAGATATGGTAGGGTTGACCCAAAATGATCCATTTCGCAAAGGTCACTCCACCCGAGTTCGAGCCCCAATGGAAGCAACAAATTGGTGATTTAATTATTGTTTAAAATCTGATTTTTTGTAAGGGCATTATGGTCAGTTCACTAAAATAATTAAATTAGATTTTATTAATTTAATTAAATCCTCTTTGACTAAGTCTTGAATTAGACTCATAAACCTATGGTAACACTCTCCTATCACGCTTATCTCTCACTCACACGTTCAAACTACACTATTTCTCTCTGCCAATTAACGTGAAGAACAGAAGCCATAACAAAAGTTCTTCACACTTGAAGAACTCACGAAAAAAAAATCTAAGAAAGCAAGCTAATAAAAAACATTAAGGCAAGGGGAGGTTCCGTCGAGTTGGTGGTGAAACTTTAGGTGAGTTGGACGTGGTTTTGGAGAAAGATTTGGGCAGCAACTTCAACGTTTGAACATCAATTAAGGTATGGGTTTCTTCTCTCTTGGTCCCTTTCCCAAGAGACCCCTTACGATTCAAGATATTCATTCCGAAAACTAGAGTTGTTCCGCATTGCATATCCCTGTCACTAGCTCCCATTGAATCATAGGTTGGGTATGTTTGCTGGTACAAAGTAGGGATGAAATGTGTTTTCGTGATGTTTATGTTTAAGAATGCATGTTCGGAATTATGTGAATATTGAATATGTTGTCCGAAATCAAGTGAAAAAGTGATGTGTGTGTGCAACGTGTGGCAGTGAACTTAGTCACTGTTGGAGGCGTGAAATGGCATGTTTAATCCTTGTAGTTTATGTGCAAAAGTTGTACACAACGTGATGTTCATTGTAATGAATTGTGGCTGATTGAATAACAATCTTTTAGCCAAACAAACCTATGAAAAATGCGCCTAAAAATGTGTTAAAATAGTCTACGAATTTCCTTAGGAGTTCAAGTGAAAACTTTGATAAAAATGAATTGAAAAATGACCAAAATTTCCAGCAACAATACAACGTTAATTTAGACTAAAGTTTAACAAAGGAATCTGGAAATTTAATAAATTTTAAAAGGGTGAGGCCACCTGGATTCGAACCTGTGACCTCACCCATCTGGCTACTGTAATTCGCAAAAAAAAGATGAAAAATGGGGCTGAGGGGAATAGAACTCGGGCTACTGGTTGGGAATGGAGAGGGAAATAATTTAAGTAGATAAATGGGAGGCGTGGGAATCGAACCCACAACCTCCAGGCTACGAATGAGAGAAGAGAAATTAAAGAAAAAGAATATGTGAGGCGTGGGAATCGAACCCACGACCTCAGGGATAGAAGGGAGAAGGGCGAAATTAATTAAGAAAACAAAGTGAGGTTGTGGGGGCTTGATCCCACAACCTCACTGCCAAACGCCTAGGCGAGTTTTAATTAAAAATAAAAATAGGAGGCTGTGGGGGTTCGAACCCACAACCTCACAGCCTTAGCGAATATAAAACTTAAATAAGGAGGCTGTGGGGGTTCGAACCCACAACCTCCCTATTCCCAGCGTATATAATGAATAAAATAAAAGAGGCTGTGGGGGTTTGATCCCACAACCTCTTGATTTAGGCGAAATGGGACTATAGTATTTTAATGAAAAATAAAAAGGGGTTGTGGGGGTTCGAACCCACAACCCTTCGGCCAAATTAAGGGGAAAACCAAGTAGAAAACTAAAGATAAAATGTTAATGTTGGGGTTCAATCTAGAGTCCCAATGTCATGGAGATTAAAATTAATGAAAAATGTAAATGTTATCCAAGTGATTCGAACTTGGGTTTCCTTGCCCAAACTTCCGTATTGATACATAAGTCATACGTGAACAAAATATCCAAGAATAATGCCACCTACTTAGATCGAAATCAAAATCTTGGCATATATACAAGATACATAAGTCTTGTACTACATAATCTTAGGAATGTATGAATCACTTAACGAACTATGAATGAAGCCTCATGGCTTGTATGTATAGCCCCATAAGTCTAACATACATTTAAAAGTATGTGAACCTGAGATGTATGTAATGAAATGATGAAATGAACAATGAAATAATGAAATGAACAATGAAATGATGAAACCCTAGAAGGGTTAAGTAAGGGTATGAAATACACAAATGGCCAAGTATATTGGCATATGATGAAATAAACATTCACGTAAAAAGGGGTGACTAATTATGAAGAGCAAATGTGCTAATGTTAATGTGGTGACAACATGATATGAGGCTAATGTAAAAGATGAGAACAATCTCAAATGAGCCTAAGTAAATGTTACCAAAACGTACTCACCTATGAGAGTGTAAGATAATGAAGAGACCAGTCTCTATGAACACTCTAATGAAAGTATTGAGATTAACACACTTAATACTAATGATGAGATGAAAAATCATCTAATGATCTATGATGTTCTCATACTAGAAGCCAGCTTCCATGACGTATAAGTTAAATGTAATGAAACTTTATACTGAGCACCGATAGACTAGCTATGAGCGGTGATGGCTTCTTTAGGGAAGGGCGGAGGTTCACGTAACTCTCATGAGATGAGAATGTCCAGCTTGCCGGGTATGGGTATCCTTATATCTCCTGGTCTTCGAACCTATACTGCCAATATAGGGATCTGGCGGGGTTAAATTCCCATGTATGCTAGCATGTTTTGGGTCACTTTGGCTGGTGATTCCACCTCTTTTCGGTGTGGGGGAGACACTGGATTTCATGATTCTCACATGATCTATGTCGGTTAAAGTTAAAGTTCCCAATGAATGAATGAGGCCAGCCTCAAATGAAGCACATAATGAAATGAATGATACCAAAGGTGTTAGGATGGGATAATCAAGAGGTGAGCTAGACTCAGGTAATGACACTAGGTTATTCTTGATCATTGCACAGCAAACCCGATGAAAGTCTTAAACTGCACCCTAGGTATAGCTGGTGTTCACACTGGCCTATGAACAAAGTGAAATGAAGTACGTATGAATGAATGAAGCAGACTCTGTGTTTGCTAATGAAGACTCCCTAGTTGAGGTCCCATATGTTGAGCCCTCATTTTGGAAAGTCTTAATGTCAAGTCAATGATTCCAAGGTCTCATGGCATATGAATGAATGTTATAAATGTTATGTGTTGTATGCTATATGATATGTGTTATGTGTAAGATGTTATGTGCTGTGTGCAATTTGATAATTATGATGATGCATGTTACTCTCATGGCATGACTTTCCTAATCCAAATTTGGAAAGCTCACTGACTTTCCTAATCCAAATTTGTAAAGCTCACTGACTTTCCTAATCCAAATTTGGAAGGTTCACTAACTTTCCTAATCTCAATTTGGCAAGTCCACTGACTTGACTTTCTATAATCATGTTGTTAGGAAAGAGCTATCCTTTCTCATGCATGTCCTTGGTGTGTGCTTGCATATACCCATACTTAGTACAAGTGTGTACTAACCCTATACAACTCTACAATTTTAGGTGCAGGCACAGGTGGACGCTAGAGCTACAGGTTGACGCTGAAGCTATCCAGACGTCGAGCATTCATCTGGACTTTGTAGGCCCTCATGCTTTCGAGGATGCTGCCATTTATATTCTAGCTTAGTTTTAGAGTTGAGCTAGTGGAGCATGTTCCACTAGCGTTTCTTTCCTGTTTTATTCAGACATTGTATTGGTGCCATTTTGGCAAGTACATCTTTATTACTATGTTAGACTATTTCTTTCATTTGATAATCTTGATATTAGATGGTTGATGGTGAACAATTATGTATTAATGCGAATGTTTAATAAGTATGTTAAGAAACAAAAAGTTTCAAATTTTCCACTAAAATTAACCTAAATGAAGTAAGAATGATGTATGTAGGCTTGTCTGCGACATCTGAGAGGTCAACGACGCCGGTCTCGTCTGGGGTGTAGATTCCGGTAGTGATATTGAACCACATGACCTAGCTAGTGGATCCACCTAATATTCTAGAATGATGTTAATGTTCTACCTTGGCAAGTAGGATACCCTCCTTTCAGTGTGAGGGGTTGACACCGGATTCCATGTTTAGCTCACATGGTCTTATTGTCGGTTAAGGCTAGGATTTCCCTAAAGTAAAATGAAAAATGGAAGTAATGTTATGAACCCTAACTAGGATAACCTAAGGGGAGTTGCTTAGTATAGGTGAGGGTATGTGACTTTACCTATGCATTGGATAATTAGCTCTTGAAGGGATTTCTAGGAAAGGTGTTCTATATGTATAAGTATATGTATATGTACTTGATGAATGATATTATGGTATTGACTTAATTGTATGATAATATGCATAGTAAGAGTCTTATTGTTGACTTAATTGTATGATAATATGCATAGTATGTGTCCTATGGTGTCTATATGATGAGGCTTTACTTTAGATGCATAATGTTGGTCTTATGGTTTATATGATGAATGTCTTACTTGATATGCATGTAGTTGGCTAAAGTGGTCATGTTTATGTATGAAGTAAATGGTATTCTTGTGGTCTCTTTGTGAGTTGACTTGGTATGTGTGAGGTTATGGGGCTTTATATGTACATTGCACTAGTAGGCTTAGATTGCGATTATGCGTAAGGTCTTATAATGTTTAATGAAATGAAGTCCAAGCATGTGTATGTTGACTATTTCCTTACTATGATGATGTTGGTAGTAATGACTTGTATGTTGTCTAGGAATGAGTCTTATCTGGGGTTCATGCATTATGTTGAGTTATATGAGAAGTTTGTTGTAACACCTCTAAAATGAATTAGGTGAAACTAGAGCTTAACACATGTGTCATGTGGCTTTAAGGTTTTGAAAGGGTTTATAATGATGTTTATAGGCAGTTTCTAAAGTTTGGTGATATTTGGAGGTCAAACGTCCAAGAACGTGTATGACGTTTGAAAGATATGCCTTGAGACGTGTTTGTACATTTAGGTGTGCCTTTGCATGTTTTACGTGTTCGTTTTGGTTGAAATTGATGTGAGGGGTTACTAACATGTGTACGAGTATATGCAAGTTGTAAACGTCCGGGAAAAACTCTCTAAGGACCAACCAAAGGGTCCTTGAGGAGGACCCAACTTAAAAGTCAAAACTGTTAAAACCAGCCCGACCAACGGAGGCAATCGACGGCAGTAGGCCAGTCGATGCCCCGTCTATGAGGGGCATAGGTTGACACTTGGTTTGGGGAGATTGTGCTCCATTTGTCCAGCCTCTGACCAGTAGGACGGTCCGTAGGTGGTTCTACGGGGCGTCGTTTGAGGGGCCGTAGATGGTCTGCAATTTCGTGCAACATCTCGATCTAATAAAGGGCAAATTGGGTATTTCACCTAGCCTTCCTAAAATTATTTGGGCGGTTTACTAAGGGTAGTTTGGGTATTTTAAGTGGTTTATAAGTATTAAACACTTAGATGAATACATTATTTCAAAATCAAAACCGAAAACCCCTAAAGAACTCTCTAGAACACCATTGAAGCTTGAAGGGAGCTTGGAGCTTGGAGGGTGATTTATCCATCAAATCTTATCAAATTTCGTGGTCTTGCATCAATTAAGGTATGATTTTCATCCTTGAATCTTCTTTCTTTAACGAGCCAAGCTTCAAAGTGTTTTTCAAAGACTTCTCAAAAGATGAACTTCTAAATTGAATTCTAGCCATGGTTTCTCGCACAAAATGTATTGAATCAATATATTATGATTGAATTGATGTTAATATGATGATTTTATACTAAAAACTCTGTGAACCCATGTAAATCATGAAATCGTAGTTTTGACTATTTTATGAGTGATATGATCATGTCTCTATACTATTGAATTCTTGTGTAGTTTGATTAGGGCTATTGAATTATGAAAGAATGATGCTAGAATTGTAAGTATGCTGTCCTAAATTGATGAGTTCATATTGAATTATCTTTGATTCATTGTATAATGTGATTATTGGGTTGAATTGGTAACTATGACTATTGGTAAGAGCCTTTGTATATTGAGTTGGTTGAATTGGTTACGGATTGGAGTTGTGAGGTTGGATTGGTGGTATGTTGACCTAAGCTTCTCTATATTGTGTAGTATAGGTCTTAGATGATGATGATGGTTGGTATGGTCTACTTTTGGTGGCGGTGCTTATGTGTTATACTTGTGAATAATGTGGCCTCGTCGGCATTACTTTATGAATTATGACTTTATCATGTTATAACTTGAATATGTGAGTATTGTGAAGGTTTTGATGACTTATGTGTAGATGTGAAGTCAAAGCATGAGTTCTTCTAGTTGATGATATGTGTCTCTAGTAGGCTATAGTGAAGTCGTTATGTGTATTACTTGATGTTGAAGTATGATCTTCTTGATGGATTATATGAGACTTGTGATGACTTAGATTGATGATACTATAGTAGTGAATAGGGTGACCCATAGTTGACATTGGTTGTTCCTATGCGCTTTTGGAATGATATGCTATATGTGATATGGTGAAGTATGTGTGTGTCTTGTTTTGGTAGACTTGTGTCCCTTACTTGGTACATGTAAAATGTGAATATGGATTCTTGACTTAGTATGATAAAGCTTCTTAGTCTTGTATGTGTGATTGACATGTGACCTTGATCATAGTTAAGAAGGTCCTTTAGGTGGAACCTTCAACCTAGATGGAATGTTATGATATCTTTGAAGTTGAAAGCCGTAATGGTATCCTTCTTTTGTGAATGGTGGACTTAGAGTTGATTGGATGGAATGGCATGAAATCATCCCTAGGAAAGTAATCGACCTATCCTCTTAACCATTGTAGGTAGCCTTAGTGGATCCTCTTTGGTAAGGTGTGATGTGATTGGGTTATGAACAAGTTATGGTACCTCTTCATATGCTCCTTTATTGATATATTCTATGATAACAAAGGCTAGCACCGAGTGAGTATGCTTGGGAAGTTGCTCTAACTAAGATGACACTAGATAACAAAGAAACCCTCAATATTCCGTAACCATGTGCCTACATGGGATGTGTCCTAGTTCTACCATTGGCAAGTAGAACACCTTTTATCGGAGTAGGGTTGACTCCGGATTCCATGCCTAGCTAGTATGGTCTATGTCGGTTATTGCCTATTCTCATCATATGGCATACATGCTAGTGTTGTATAAGTACTATGAAGTTTAGGTAGTGGAATGAGACACTATCTAGACATTGCACGACTAGGCTTTGAAGATGTTAATGTGTGAGTTCCCTAGGTCTTCTCCAAGACCATTATGTGAATGTCCTTGATTGTTGAATGTCTCTTAAATGGACTAATGAAAATAATGACTTAAGTTAAAAAGCATGTTAATGAATAAGTACTTATCTAGAGTAGCTTTAAGGCTTGCCTAGTTAAGGTGCGTAGGGGTTATATGAATGGTCTCTTCATGTCTTACTTAGGGGAGTCTTAAGAGTAACTCTAGATAGGAAAGTTAATTAATGAAATGGGAATAATCTTATCTTAGGTATTCTAAAGGATCTCTTTGGTGTGTGTGAAGGGATTGTATGGGCGGTCGCTTCATAACTCACTCAAGTGAGACTTAGAATCACCTTTGGTAGGAGGTTCTCATGTTTATTTGTTTTGATGTGTTCTTGATGCTATCTTGTGATATGTGTCTTATATATGAAGTTGGTGTTAATGTGGTGTCCTATAATTATGATATAATGTTTTACTGTAAAAGAGCATGTTTAATGCAAATGTCTGTTTCACATGATTTTATGCATTATGCCAAAATTAGTACATGAAGTGTACTAATTCCATACATTTTGTCTACATCTAAAGTTGTAGGTGGAACATGCGAGACGTCTTGAGACAAGCTTGGAAACTAGGACTCTTTCAAGCAAAAGTTGGGGTATGTCCTCACTTGATTCGAGGACATCACTATCTTTAGATTTCTTTCATTCAAAGTATGGTAATAGACTAAGTTTTCTATATTTCTATTGTATGGGCCGTGTCCCAAGTACTCTTGAGTCTTAGATTAGCCTATGTTGAGACTTAGTAATTTCTATTGTTTTATATGAAAGATGTTTTGAAATATCATCCGTGTGAAAAGTTTTAATTCCACACTACTTTTCATACATGTATGCAATGAATGTGTCTAAGGGCTTTTACAAGACCTCCTAGAGGTCAAGTACGCCGTGTTGCAATTTGAGTTAATCCATATCTTCTAAGGTGTACTCTCGGGTCGTGACATTCGTATTGTCATGATGTGCTATGTCTCGATGTAAATGTATATGTGTTTGATGTTAATGAAGGTTATGTGAATGTTCATCTTGGTGACCTTAAGGTGTTGCTTGAGTGTGGGTAGTGGAATGTGACACTATTCATGCATTGCACCAAGTGTTACTAGAGGGTTACTTAGAGGTAAAGGACTTAAGGTAAAAGGAAGAATAATGTTATAAAATACTAAATGAGCCTTAAATGATTTATGTGGATTTATGTGAGGTTGTGACCATGGTACATGTCTATATGTGAATGAAATATATGTAACTTGGTGTGCTGTCATTAATAGTGTCTACGCCTATATGAAGGATATGAAATATATTGTGTAATTGTGCCAATGTTTATAAAGATTTTTTAAAAAGGCATGTTGCATGATTTCTAACTATATGTCCTCTTTAAATGCATGTTTTTGCATGGTTGCCATACTTAGTGCATTATTGTACTAATACCATTCTTCATCTTTTTACACAAAGTGTAGGTGATGGATGCCTAGAGGATGTCTCTTAAAGTGAAGGGCTTGATAGATGTTTCCCAAGCTCAAGAAAGGAGTCCATAAGATTCAAGAATTGCCTATGTCAAAGTTCTTATTTAAAGTTTATGTAATAACTTAGTTATTATTATATGTTGGTAAGGGTCGTGTCCCTATTCAACTCTATTGATGTTGAGTCTAAGATGGAAAAAGAGGCTTAGAGTCTAACGATGTATTATGGCCTATTTTATGTTTATATGAAGTGATGTTTCTAGTATATGATGTTCTATGAAAACTTTTAAATTTTCTGCTAAATTTCCTATGACAATGTAATGAATGATGTTTATGGGCTTGTACAAGACCTACGAGAGGTCAAGTATGCGATGTTACTTCTAGGGGGTGCTCCCCGGTTGTGACAAATGTGGTACCAGATCCAGATTATAAAAGTGGTTTTAGAGTCCAAAGTCTCATATTTCCACGTCTAGTAGAGTGTTGTTCATCAGTGGTGAGTCGCGACACATCTATGAGCAAGAGGCTATAGGACGATATAGTTTCACTTTCTTCACTACTCTTGTGTCTTGCCATAGAACTTAACTCTATATGATCTTTCTCTCTTATGTTTTCTTGTCCGGTGGTCTTTTAGATGTGATTGCTTGGATGAGATGCTATGTCACATTCGGGAAATACCCCGTAGACATAACTGGTGTCGTCGTCCTCATCGAGGACTAAAACTAGCCTCTTAGCTTACATCATTACATTCATAGGTTAAAAGTATGGAAAATTTAAATTTTTTGTCAACTTCTACATTGAGGTTTACATAGACCTATTGCCTACACATAATATAGTCATATCAAGTATATAGACCCTTCGTATAAGAAGATTACATAGTCTTCTACTTTTATTTGACATACACATATATAAGATACAATATAGTCTTAAAACAAATGTCTCATCTCATAACAATCTAAACAAGACTATAATAATTGGGCATAGCCCATACACCAATACAATAAAAGCCACATATAGGCTATACAATCTTTAGTACTCAATTGAAAGAGAATGAACATATTATATTTTTAAGACTAATCAATATCCAAAGCTAGAAAGTGGCATTGTCCTCGAAGTGGTGAGGACCTACCCAACTTGGAGAATGAGAATCCAAGTCTTCCTTCAAATGTCATCACAAGCCCTTCAACTACCGGAACCTAAAATGTTTGGGACAAAGAGAGAAATGGGGTTAGCACATCACTTGTACTAAGTATGGGCACATATGAACACACAATATAAAAATCATGCTAAAAAGGACATTGGTTCAAACATGCAAATTTACTTTGAAAATCCTCATGCACATACAAGAACCTATATACATCAATAGACACATAACTCTTAAGTCAAGGCCATATACAACACAAGACCAACATCATCAAGTATAGTTAACTCAACATATATAAAATTTATAACATCATAATATAATCAAGACCCTTACCCATAACCCATCATTTAGCCTACAAGTGTAATGACCAAGTAAAGCCCCATAACCCTACTCAATCAAGTAAACCAAACAAAGGACTATAAGCAATGCCTAACTTCACATAACATGGCATCAAGAGTAATCCTTCTAATACTTTAGCAATATAGACCAACATCATGTTCATAAGTGAAACTAACATCATATACAATCAATAACATATAAAGTCAACATATGCATAATAGTCACTTTATAAGATTATAAGAAAATAAGAACCACCTCCTAAGGCTTCCATCAAGGCAAATTGGTGCAAGGAATAGGTAGAGTCCCATACCCCTACCTAGGCTAATTCAAACCTCTTAAGTCACCCTAGTTAGTGTTTACTCCATCACTTCATTTTAATTTCGGGAACACTTGCCTTAACTAACATAGACCACAAGAGCTAAGTGTGGAATCCGGTATTGTAAAACCTTACATCGATGGAAGGTGGTCTACGGTCCAAAGTAGTACCAAACATGAATATAACATCTAGGTGGATCCACTAGCTAGCATTCCTATGGTGGCAAAATAGTTTATAGAGCTTGGGGGCTGTCATGGAAACATCACTCTATGCCCATTTTGGACTATGAGGCTATCCACCCCGTGATGACTATGGTGAACCCTACCTTCCCTCCTTGGGAAGGCGCCACCCCTCACGTACAAGTTCACTCGGTGCTAAGCTAGAGTCCCTTTTGAAATGTCTTTAATGCCTTTATTAATCATCATAGATTAATGGAAGTCAGAGGGTCTATCCCTTATATAATCATCATCATAGCTCAATAAGAATTGCCTGAGTATTGTCCTTTCATTACAATTCATACATGTGAGGTTAGCACATTTACATATCACGTCATAATAAGGCACATTGGTAAGTTATCACCATCCTTATAACATTTACATCTTAGCCAACAACTCATAAACCATACTTCAAGACATTCCAATTCAACATCATACCAACCCTATCAATCTGATCACAAGGTATACTTCAATATAACTTCATCACTAACACAAGTAATCATAATTGAAGTGAAGGGTTGAGATAACATGACTTACCCCAATCTCCTTCAAGCCATCATCAAGGTTTCACCATCAACCATCCAATTCAACCCAATAATGGGTGTAATATCATCACACAATAGTAGTTAACATAATAATGAAGTCAATTGCATTATCCCTATCTCAATTAACTTCAATTCATAACCTAGGGTTAAGGGGAGTAGGGTTCATCATGAATTATTCAAGAAATAGATCCAATCCCAACAATACTTTACCCTAGGCAGTCCATGAACGAATTATAATAGATAAGACAAGTCTATCAATTAATGCATTCTACAATTCCCATCAATTTATAAGCAAGATCCAAGATTTGGGGGAATTGGGGAAAGGGACATGATATTTATGTAATTGCATCAATTAACATCAATTAACCAACAATCTACACTTAATTAGTCATAGGAAATCACAATTTATCATCAATTTGAAGTTTAGAAGAAAATCCATTAGAATAGGAAAACCCTTGGACCTTGGGTGATTTAGAAATCAACTTTGAAAGGACCTCTTGGGGAAAGGAATCCAAAGAGTGAAGAACCCATACCTTAATGAAGATTAAATCACGAAATTGAAGTGAAATCATAGAGAAATTGGTCTTCTTCCTCAATCTTTCTTGCTTTTTTCAATGGAGGATTTAGGGAGAGAGAAAGTAGAGAGAGATGAGATCTTTTGGGTTTTGTTTTGGGAATTTAATTTAGATGAGTGAAAAATGACTTAAAACTGACCCTTAGAAAATATATAGTCACCCCCTAAATTACACAAAAGACCTCTCACTTAAATGGGTCTTTTTGTGAAGTGAAAATGCTTAAATACGATTTCAACGAATTTGGAAAGTGGCTCCGCGCCGCGAGGCTTATTTATGAATTTATTTTCGAAATCTGATTTGAGGCAGTGTACCTAGCGGCGTGCACGCGTCTCGTGGCAAATATTTCCAAGCTGCGTGTGGGATGCGCGACGCGCAGCAGCCCTTTGAATCTTGTCTTGGGCAGGCTGCTTTCAGCATGAACGTTTTTTGTTGTCTTGGCTCTAAAACTTCCTAAATGGTTTATAAACATTATTTTAGGCTTAGAAACTGTTTTTTAAGGTTTAGTTCACCATGTGAGGCTCTAGCTTATGTCATGGACTTTCGGAGTATTACATTATCCCCCCGTTAGGAACATTCGTCCCCGAACGACACTAAAATCTTTTGAAGGGAAAGGATAGACTCAATACTAGCAGCCCAACCAACAAAAATATTAAATCATTATGAGTCACAGCTCATAGGAGTGATTCACCACTCCATTCAACACATAATGATGACATTTACACATAGCAACTCAAAACATCAATTTCTTCACATAAGACTCAAAATCACAACATGAGGAATTTCCTTCTCACATCTACATGATCTCAACATATCATTAAGGAGTAAATTAGCCAAAACTCAACCTATCAACATGCTCAATATAATTTCATATAGGCAACAACATACCAAGTACACAAATAAGTGCAATCAAGCAAAATAACATTTTTCCATGAAACTTCATTTTTAGCATAAACCTTTATCACAAATATGCACATCTCTGCAAAACAAGTCAAATTCAGTTTTTCATTATTTTGATCATTAATTGGAACCACTAACCTTAATCAACAAAGAGATGAGGATAACAGGACTTCATATCGGCCTCGACCTCCCATGTTGCTCCCTCAACTAGGTGGTTCTTCCATAGGACTTTTACAGAGGCCACCTCTTTGTTCCTCAACCTCTTCACTTGTCTATCAAGGATTTCAACCAGAACCTCCTCATAAGAGAGGTTCTCTTCCACACCTATACCCTCAATAGGAAGTATGGACTCGGGATCACCAATGCACTTCTTAAGCATGGATACATGGAAAACTGGATGAACCGAAGATAGCTCACTAGGTAATTTCAACTTGTATGCAACCTTTCCAACCCTTTGCAAACTTTAATAGGGACCCACATAACGAGGACTCGACTTCCATTTCTTGCCAAATCTCACTACCACTCTCATAGGTGAAATTTTTAGATACACCTTATCACCTTCTTCAAACTCTAAATCTCTTTTCCTATGGTCGGCATAAGACTTTTGCTGGCTATAGGCTGTTTTCAAGTGATTTCTTATAATATGAACCTTTTCCAAAGTCTAATACATCAATTCGGGACCCAAAAGTGAAGACTCGCCCACTTCAAACTATCCAATTGGAGACCTACATCTCCTACCATATAAGGCCTCAAACGGAGCCATAGATATGGATGAATGGGAACTATTGTTGTAAGAAAACTCAACCAAAGGCAAATGTTTATCCCAATTTCCCTTGAAGTCAATAATACAAGCTCTAAGCATATCCTCAAGGGTTTGAATAGTACGCTCCACTTGACCATCCGTTTGGGGATGAAAAGCGGTGCTTAGCTTCACCTTGGTACCCAACCCTTTTTGGAATGACCTCCAAAATCTAGATGTAGATTGTGCACCCCTATCCGATATGATGGATAACGGAATACCATGGCGACACACAATCTCATCTATGAAGATCCTTGCATAATCTTCTGCCGAGTATGTGGACTTGACGGGAACAAAATGAGCGGATTTGGTCAGCCTATCCACAATCACCCATATAGAATCATGTTGCTTTTGTGTCCGAGGAAAACCTACCACGAAATCCATATTTATGTCTTCCCACTTCCAAGTGGGAACTTGGATTTCTTGAAGTAAACCACCCGACTTTTGGTGTTCGGCTTTCTCTTGTTGGCAATTTGGACATTTTGCAACAAATTCCGCTATGTCCCCTTTCAAACCATCCCACCAAAATACTCTCTAAGGTCATGATACATCTTTGTAGAACCCAGATGTATGGAGTAACGGGACCCATGAGCTTCTTCGAGAATTCGGTTTCTCAAGTCATCAACATTGGGCACACATAGCCTTCTTTGATACCTCAAGACATCATCCACCCAAGGAGAATGACTCATTAAGCTTACCAAGAACCGATTCTTTCAACCCCATCAATGGTTGATCAAGGTGTTGTTTGGACTTCACCTCAACCACCAAAGACGATTCAGCGTTATGATGGACCATAAAGCCACCATTTGGAGAATCTTCCAATCTAACACCCAAACGAGCCAACCTATGAACATCTTTCACTAGGTCTTTCTTGGATTCTTCTACGTGAGACACACTATCCATGGTCATATGACTTAGAGCATCCGAAACCACATTGGCCTTGCCGGGGTGGTAGAGAACACTCATGTCATAATCTTTCAACAATTCCAACCACCTTCTTTGTCGGAGATTCAACTTTTTTTTGAGTAAACACATATTGAAGACTCTTGTGGTCGGTATACACATCAACATGGACACCATACAAATAATACCTCCATATTTTCAAGGCAAATACTACGGCCGCTAACTAAAGATCATGAGTTGGATAGTTCTTCTCATGCACCTTAAGTTTTCTAGAAGCATAGGCTACTACTTCCCCATGTTGCATAAGCATACACCCCAAGCCCACTCGGGATGCATCACAATATACAATGAAACCCTTGGTACCCTATGGTAAGGTCAACACCGGAGCGGAGGTAAGCCTCTCTTTCAAGATTTGGAAGCTTTTTCACATGCCTCCGACCCAAATTTCACACTATTTTGGGCAAGGTAGTTAAGGGAGATGCAATGGACTCAAAACCATCCACGAACCTCCTATAATAACCTGCTAGACCCAAGAAACTCCTAATGTCAGTTGGAGTCAATGACCTAGGCCAATTTTTCACCGCCTTGGTTTTCCTTGGATCAACCTCAACCCCCTCACTAGAAATGATATGACCATGAAATGCCACCGACCTCAACTAAAACTCACATTTGTTATACTTGTCAAATAATTGGTGTTCCTTAAGCACATGTAACACTACCCTCAAATGATCCATGTGTTCACCCTCACTTTTCAAATATACCAAGATGTCGTCAATGAAGATAATGACAAATGAATCTAGGTAACTTTGAAACACCCGATTCATGAGATCCATAAATGCCGCCGGGGCATTAGTGAGACCAAAGGACATTACTAAGAACTCATAGTTACCATATCTAGTTCGGAATGCCATCTTTGGTATATCCTGACCACTCACCCTGAGTTGGTGATACCTGATCTCAAGTCAATCTTAGAAAAGTAGCTTGCCCCTTGGAGTTGATCAAACAAGTCATCAATCCGAGGGAGAGGATACTTTTTCTTAATAGTGACTTTATTGAGTTGGCGATAATCAATGCACATTCTAAGGGACCCATCCTTCTTCTTCACAAACAATATCGGAGCACCACATGGAGAAATACTAGGCCTAATAAAGCCTTTGTCTAGTAAGTCCTTGACTTGAGCCTTCAACTCTTTCTATTCTCCCGGAGCCATCTGGTAAGGAGGAATTGAAATGGCATTGGTATCCGGTAGCAAGTCAATACCAAAATCAATTTCCCGTTCGGAGGGATTCTGGAAAGATCATTAGGAAAGACCTCCGGAAATTTCCTCACTACGGGGACCATCTCAATGAGAGGATTTTTAGAGTCTAAATCTTTGACTCTTACAATATGGTATGAACACCCTTTAGAGATCATCTTGCAAGCCTTCAAACATGAAATGAAACGACCTCTAGGAATAGAATTTCTCCCTTCACTCTAAAACAGGTTCATTTGGAAAATTGAACTTAACAACTCTAGTTCTAGAATAAATGGAAGCAAAACAATCATGCAACCAATCCATCCACAATATGACATCAAAATCGACCATATCAAGTTCTACTAATTCAACATGAGTAACTTTATTGGGCAACATTATAGGACAATTCCTATATACCCTCTTTGTAACGACCGACTCACCCACCGGGGTAGTTACCATGAAAGGTTCATTCAAGATATCGGGCAAAATATCAAACTTTCTAACTACTAAAGGAGTAACAAAATATAGGGTAGCACCCGGAGCAAGTAAAGAATATATATCAATAGAGAATACTTATAACATACTGGTCACCACGTCGGGAGAACACTCTTGTTCACCCCTAGAGCGAAGTGCATAAAAATGATTCTTCTTTGGAGGATCCACATTTGAACCACTTGCTTGAGCTTGCCCACTACCTTTTTTCACTCTTCAAGTTTGGTCAATCCTTCACCTTTTGGCCAATATTACCACAACTAAAGCAATTGTCCATCCCAATAGGGCAATCACCATAATGCTTCTTGCCACACTCTCCACAAGTTGGATTCTTGTTTGGTGAACTAGTACCCCTTCCCTTTTTAGGCTTAGGGTTAGACACCCTATCATCACGAGCCTTAGGGAACTAAGAAGGAACTTGATTAGAAAACCTCTTTTTGAACCTAGGCTTGTATTGGATATCAAACCTACCCTTTGAAGAACCACCATCAAATGACTTTGCCCTATTGGCATCTCTACACTTCCTCTTAACCATTGTCTCCTACAATTGTTGAGCATGAACCATGAGATGAGAAATATTCATATTATCATGTAGCATAGACGAAAGACATTCTTCTTTCAAGTCATCGTACAGTCCCATCACAGAGCGTCTCATCTCATCCCTCGGGTCGAAAACCAAAGAAGGAGTATACTTTGTCAACTTAGTACATTTCAAAAGAGTAGTCAAGCACACTCATACCTCCGTGACAATGGTTGATGAATTCTTCTACCTTAGCTTCCTTCTTTTCCCTTGGAAATAACCTATCAAGAAAAGCCTTCTTGAAAATATCTCATGTCACCAGACCATCCCTCAAAGTCCTATTGTCTCTCAATTGGACGTACCAAGTTTGGGCCACGTCCTTGAGTTGGTAGGTGGCTAACTCGGCCTTTTCACTAGTAGTCAACCCCATAGAATAGAGGATTTTGTAGACTTCATCAATGAACTCTTGGGGGTCTTCCTCCACTTTGGACCAATAGAAAGTAGGGGGATTCATCCTTGTGAAATCCCTCAAATGGGAGGCCATGGCGCCAACATGTTGGTTTCCTCGGGGTACCACCTCCCGATTAGATTGTGCTTGTGTCGTAATGTCTTGGTCCATTTGGATAAAGGCTGACCTTATGTCCTCATCCGACAAGGCCGGAAGATTGGTCGAAGCTTGATCATCATTAGCAACTTATTCAAGAGAAGGATCTTGATTGCCACGGGGAGGAACTCCCAAATTAGCAATCTCTTCATCAAGTCGTCGTGCGGTTGCCCTTTGAGTATTTATACCTATAACAACAATACAAGGTTTAGGTGAAAGCATACATAAATTAGACTCTAGAGGCACGACATTGGATTCCAAGAAAGGGAGAATTTCCTAACCATCATATAGCTTCTCACTCATAAGTGTGGCGCGCTTCACAATTATTAATAAGAATTTACATAGACGTGGTTAAGTGAGACATTGACTCTAAATATATTCAACCTCATGCTCTGATACCAAGTTTGTCACATCCAAAATATAACCCCTAGACATAACCGTCGTCGTCGTCCTCATCGAGGACTAAGACTAGCCTCTTAGCTTACATAATAACATTCATAGGTTAAAAATAAGGACAATTTAAAAACTTTTTGTCTACTTCTACATTGAGGTTTACATAGACCTCTCGCCTACACATAATATAGTCATATCAAGTATATAGACCCTTCGTATAAGAAGATTACATAGTCTTCTACTTTTATTTGACATACACATATATAAGATACAATATAGTCTTAAAACAAATGTCTCATCTCATAACAATCTAAACAAGACTATAATAATTGGGCATAGCCCATACACCAATACAATAAAAGCCACATATAGGCTATACAATCTTTAGTACTCAATTGAAAGAGAATGAACATATTATATTTTTAAGACTAATCAATATCCAAAGCTAGAAAGTGGCATTGTCCTCGAAGTGGTGAGGACCTACCCAACTTGGAGAATGAGAATCCAAGTCTTCCTTCAAATGTCATCACAAGCCCTTCAACTACCGGAACCTAAAATGTTTGGGACAAAGAGAGAAATGGGGTTAGCACATCACTTGTACTAAGTATGGGCACATATGAACACACAACATAAAAATCATGCTAAAAAGGACATTGGTTCAAACATGCAAATTTACTTTGAAAATCCTCATGCACATACAAGAACCTATATACATCAATAGACACATAACTCTTAAGTCAAGGCCATATACAACACAAGACCAACATCATCAAGTATAGTTAACTCAACATATATAAAATTTATAACATCATAATATAATCAAGACCCTTACCCATAACCCATCATTTAGCCTACAAGTGTAATGACCAAGTAAAGCCCCATAACCCTACTCAATCAAGTAAACCAAACAAAGGACTATAAGCAATGCCTAACTTCACATAACATGACATCAAGAGTAATCCTTCTCATACTTTAGCAATATACACCAACATCATGTTCATAAGTGAAACTAACATCATATAGAATCAATAACATGTAAAGTCATCATATACATAATAGTCACTTTATAAGATCATAAGAAAATAATAACCACCTCCTAAGGCTTTCATCAAGGCAAATTGGTGCAAGGAATAGGTAGAGTCCCATACCCCTACCTAGGCTAATTCAAACCTCTTAAGTCACCCTAGTTAGTGTTTACTCCATCACTTCATTTTAATTTCGGGAACACTTGCCTTAACTAACATAGACCACAAGAGCTAAGTGTGGAATCTGGTGTTGTAAAACCTTACACCGATGAAAGGTGGTCTACCGGACAAAGTAGTACCAAACATGAACATAGCATCGAGGTGGATCCACTAGCTAGTATTCCTATGGTGGAAACATAGTTTATGGATCTTGGGGGCTGTCATGGAAACATCACTCTATGCCCTTTTTGGACTATGAGGCTATCCACCCCGTGATGACTATGGTGAACCCTACCTTCCCTCCTTGGGAAGGCGCCACCCCTCACATACAAGTTCACTCGGTGCTAAGCTAGAGTCCCTTTTGAAATGTCTTTAATGCCTTTATTAATCATCATAGATTAATGGAAATTAGAGGGTCTATCCCTTATATAATCATCATCATAGCTCAATAATAATTGCATGAGTATTGTCCTTTCTTTACAATTCATACATGTGAGGTTAGCACATTTACATATCACGTCATAATAAGGCACACTGGTAAGTTATCACCATACTTATAACATGTACATCATAGCTAACAACTCAGAAACCATACTTCAAGACATTCCAATTCAACATCATACCAACCCTATCAATCTGATCACAAGGTATACTTCAATATAACTTCATTACTAAGCACAAGTAATCATAATTGAAGTAAAGGATTGAGATCACAAGTCTTACCCCAATCTTCTTCACAAGCTATCATCAAGGTTTCACCATCAACCATCCAATTCAACCCAATAATGGGTGTAGTATCATCACACAATAGTAATTAACACAATAATGAAGTTAATTGCATCATCACTATCCCAATTAACTTCAATTCATAACCTAGGGTTAAGGGGAATAGCGTTCATCATGAATTATTCAAGAAATGGATCCAATCCCAACAATACATTACCCTAGGCAGTCCATGAACAAATTATAATATATAAGACAAGTCTATCAACCAATACATTCTACAATTCCCTTCATTTTATAAGCAAGATCCAAGATTTGGGGGAATTGGGGAAAGGGACATGATCTATATGAAATTGCATCAATTAACGAACAATCTAAACTTAATTAGTCATAGGCTATCAAAATTTATGATCAATTTGAAGTTTAGAAGAAAACCCATTAGAATAGGAAAACCCTTGGAACTTGGGTGATTTAGAAATCAACTTTGAAAGGACCTCTTGGGGAAAGGAATCTCAAGAGTGAATAACCCATACCTTAATAAAGATTAATCTACGAAATTGAAGTGAAATCCTAGAGAAATTGGTCTTCTTCCTCAAGCTTTCTTGCTTCTTCAATGGAGGATTTGGGGAGAGAGAAAGTAGAGAGAGATGGGAGCTTTTGGGTTTTGTTTTGGGAATTTGATTTAGGTGAGTGAAAATGACTTAAAACTGACCCTTAGTCAATATATAGTCACCCCCTAAATTACCCAAAATAACCTCACTTAATGGGTCTTTTTGTGAAGTCAAAATGCTTAAAATACGATTTCAACGAATTTGGGAAGTGGCTCTGCGTCGCGAGGCTTATTTCTGATTTTTTTTTGAAATATGATTTGAGGCAGTGGACCTCGTGGCGTGCATGCGTCGTGAGACAACTTTTTCCAAGCTGCGTGTGTGCTGCGTGACGCGCAGAAGCCCCTTAAATCTTGTCTTGTGCAGGCTGCTTTGGCATCCTACCTACCCATGTTGGGGTCCTCCTGAAGGACCCTTAAGGCTGTCCTTGGGGAGTCGTTATTGAACGTTTCGAACCTCTATACTACATGTTACCTATTTAAAGTGTTTTTACATGTTTTAGACTTCATTTGACCCTCACAAACCTTCGCCAAACATAGGGGCGCAACTAGTTCAATCTAACTAGTTTCTGGACGTCATGGACGTTTTCTTGTCGTCTTGGCTCTAAAACTTCCTAAATGATTTATAAACATTTTTTAGGCTAAGAAACAGTGTTTTAAGGTTTAGTTAATCATGTGAGGCTCTATCTTGTGTCATGGACTTTTGGAGTATTACATGCTATCTCAATTGTGTCATGGACTTTTGGAGTATTACATGCTATCTCAATGCTTGAGGGAGAAAAGGTGAGTTTTGATGCTTACTTTATTTTTTTTGCTTGATGAGTATGTGTGTGTAAGATCCCAAAAATGAATTAGGTGAAATAGATCCTAACACGTTGGTCATGATGGTCTAAGGTCCTAAATTGGTATATAATGTGGTATTGAGGCTGTCACGACCCGGATTCTTGAATCCGAACCGCGACCGACGTCGTTGACCTCTCAGAGGTCGCAGACAAGCCTCTTACTTAAATTCATCACAATCATACAGTAAAATTTGCGGAATATTTAAAAAAAATTAATACTTAGCGAAGTGTACATAGACTTCATATAGTTTTGTATAAGAGTGATATTCTACTAGCTCAAACTTTACAACCATCTATCAATAGATTAAACAATGAAATAAATGATCGTAATAATAATAATAATAATTCGCCAATAAGCCTTATTACAACGCTTTGAAATAAATACTTGGAAAGAAACACTAGGGACAGTAGTCACTAGTTAAATCTAATGAACTAAGCTAGAATAATAAGACGTAGCATCCTCGAACTCAAAAGGACCTACCAAAGTCTGGAGATCGCTTTTCCAAACTGCTTTGACGAACTTCAACCTTCTTGAGAACCTGTGTCTATAAAAGTAGTAAAAATATATAGGGTTAGTACACACTTGTACTAAGTATGGGTGTATGCACATAACACATAAGGGACGATGCATGAACAAGGAAAGCTCTTTCCTAACAACATGTCAAGTTACGGTCACAACGTCACTTTCTTACTTAAAATGTTAATCTTGATTAATGATGCAAATATGACACGTTCTCATGCAATTAAGGCAAACAACTCATTTTCTATATGAACATAAGACCTTGGAACCATGAACATAATTTTAGAACAAGTTAAACGATGATTCTTATTTTTGATCTTATGTTTCACTTACAAGTGCAATGATTCATTGTAGTCCCATACCCACAATGAATCGAGTAAGCAATTCACAAGACTAAGGACACGATTGGCTACCTACCTATGAGTTAGATTTTTCATTCTTTTTCTTGTTGGGTAACTTACATTAATAAGCCAATCTTTATTGGCTATGCCCCCTTATTTGATTATTTCATAATATATAGTTCTTGGGGCATAATTTACACTCCATCATGGCTACCCCCAACTTGTTATGTCTATCAAACACTAATGATTAATGTTTATTAAGCTCTTACTTTACTTAGTTCACTATGAACTTATGATTCTACTCCCTTGCTCAATTGTTCACTTTGAACTTGCTACTTATTCTTTCTTGCTCTCTTAAAGAATTCTTTTAGCCTCGATGGAATTAGATCATGCGAGCTACATGAAATCTAGTGTCTCCCCCACACCGAAAAGGAGTGGTTCACCGATTAATGTGAACCAATCTCTGTGTCTTCCCCACACCAAAAAGGGGGATTCACCGGCTAAGGTGAATCGGTCGATGTTCTCCCACATCGTAAAGGGGGATTCACGGCAATAGTGAACCGAATGCTTGTACTGAGCTATAACTGACATAGATCATGTTATCTAGACATGAAATCCGGTGACTCCCCCACACCGAAAAGAGGTGGAATCACCAGCCAAGGTGAATCCTAACTTGCTACCGTGTTTAGTGGGTGTCCTCCACTAGCTAGGTGCCCTTATGTTGGAAACATAGTTCTAATACTAGGAGACGTACTGAGACCATGGTGATCCATCTCATGAGATGTGCTCACACTCGCTCATAGCTAGTCTATCGGTGCTAAGCTCAGATTTTATCTTCTTATCTTTTAGAGTTAACTCATTACATTATGGAAGCTTGTTTCTAGTTATGAGGTTTACTTACTATATGGATGTCTGGTCATCCCTATCTTTACTTGATGATTATGCTCTTAAGACTTTACTTTATCATCATGGTGCTAGTGAGACTTGTCTCACAGACTCTAGCACCCTCTTGTGTGAGTATCATTGACGTAATGATTAACTGTTCTTGAGACTCGTCTCATTTCTTTCTAACACTCTTTATTAGGTCAATCTTATAACTTAACTCTTAGTTATCTCTTTACTCACCTTAACTTGTTTACATTACTTACTAACTTATATCATTCTTTATGATGCTTATCGATTTCTTTGTAAGATTTATGGCGTTACAAGTTGTGTAGATAGGTTATGTTGGGACTTGTCCCATTGATTGGCATACCCTATGTTATGAGTTTATTGAATTGCGATTGGGATAACTTTTTAAAGTTATATGATTAGACATAATCTTGTTAGCCAATTTGTTGGCATCATTCACAATTTCACTAGTTACTTGTTAGAATATTATCACTAGCCCAATCCAATCATTCATGAATACAATATAGTAATCTAACATGTTAAACAAGTCCACCAATAACCTTTAATTAACATATAAGGCAATTCAACGAGCAACTCATAACAATTCACATTCTCGAAACACAATTAGGCATTATAACAATTAACGTTCATGTAAATAACACCCTAGCATGCGTATCTAATCATGTGTATTTTACTCGACATATAAATCACTTAAACACACATATAAGATCATTTAACACCACATATAACCAGCAATGCAACGAGAATAGTGCTACTATACTACAAGAATCGGAAATCGGGAGAACTAGGGAGATTAACATGCGATTCGATGGTGCAACCCTAGTTTCGATATTCTTGAAGTAAAAACATTTGAAAAGCCTCTTGGAGAAAGGATTCCATGATATAAAACCCATACCTTTCTGTAAATTAAATCTACGAAGATCACTACGAACTTTGCACGAAGGAACCTTGAATGATCTTGCTAGTCGACTAGGGTTAGGTCATGGTTCTTGTCTTGCGTTTCGGACATTAATGGTGAGAAGCTTTTAGGTCTAATTCTTTGTAGAACTGACTGTAAATCATGTGAATTTAGCTTATATACTTAACTAAAATAGCTTAGGTACTTAATTACCAAAACACCCTTCTTAGACTGACTAGACTTAGGGAATTGTTGACTTAACCGATTTTTAGGGTGTCTCCTTGTAGTTTCTGTTTTGTCCTATTATTTTAATTAATTAAGTTGATAAATTAATTAATTAATTTGTCTAGGTTAATTACCAAAGTACCCCTAAGTGGTTAGGACTATAACAAACTCTTTGGACCATCCTAGGTTAGGTACTAGGTTGTCTTTTTCTTGTCTTAACCGAATCTGGAAATTATCTTTGTATTTTCGGTTTTTGACTTTTAGATTAATTAATTAAGTTGCTAAATTAAAATTAATTAATTAATTCACCTAGGGTAATTACTAAAGTGCCCCTAAGTGGTTAGGACAATAACCAACTCTTTGGACAATCCTAGGTTGGGTACTAGGTTGTCCCTAAGTTAGTTGGATTAAGTTTGTGTCACCCGACAAGGTCCTAGGTTGTCGGGTGGATTAGATGTCCATATTAGGTCGGTATAGGGGTGGTTGGGTAGTTAAGTTAGTTGGTTAGGGCCTAGGGTAGGTTAGGGGGTATGGTCCCACGCGGTTGGACCCGTATGTGCGTGTGTCCCCCAACCGCCCTAACCGAATTGGTTAGGGTGGTCCCCTCGGCCGTTCTTGCCCATGTGCTAGCCCATGTGCTTCTTTCATTTTCCTAACTAACTATTGGGTACTTATTGTCCCAAGGATCCTCTCTATGTCCTTGGGCACTGCTTACTCTACATGATCATTTTAAATGGTTATGTACTATGGTACTAGGCTTTAACACCTGGATGTCTAGTACCTAATGAGAATGTATATTGGACATATATGAAGATTGAAAACGATGTGTTTTAGCTTAGGGTCTTCTTTGCAGGTACAATTCTAACAAGTTTGAGTATATTTTTCTTATTTGGGTATTATATAGAAATTGGCTAACCCCCTTAGCCAATTTTCTATACTATGCCCAATATTTAGAAATATTGGGCATTGGGGTGCCTATGTACTCCTAATGCACATTCTTAAAGACCTATTGGGCTCTCTACTAGACACGTAATTTTCTGGAATGTTACATTATCCCCCCCTTAGGAACATTCGTCCCCAAATGACACTACTTATCAATTGAAACAATAGAGGGAATTTTTTGGAAATCACTTAAGCATACTAAAACTTTATCTTCGTGAATGTCTAATTACAACTTACTCTTAGTGATGCACATACTCTTAGATTCTCTGTAACTTCTTATTTAAGATCGAGGAACTTACTTCTCAATTCTACTTTAACTTAATATACATCACACTCATGCAACACATAATCACGTAATAAGCCATACAAAAACAGCAATTATGAAAGTAAGCATGAACTCATATAGTGCAAGTATAAACACACAGTTATGGACTTAGAACACCAAAACCGCCTAATGCACTAAGATTTAGAGTTATGATTACGAAATCGGACTTAAAGAACGCTTGTCTAACTTGTGAGGGTCACGGGATTTCCTATTGGCCTCGGCCTCTTATGTTGTTCTCTCTTGGAGTTTAACTAGGACAGATTCAATAATGCATAGCTAGGAGGAGGAAACACAAGCAAGTTACCAGTAACCACATCTTCGGACTTCTCTTGCTCCTCTCTTCTCTTTAACGCGTAGAATCGGTTCCTCTTGGGAGGTTTGGTTGTTGCATTGGGATTAGGCCGAGACTGAGTATTTGCCTTGGCCTGATTACTCACGTTTGGGCAGTCCCTAACCACGTGCCCACTCTTACCGCACCCATAGCATCCATTAGACCCTACCATGCACTCACCTCCATGCGCAAGGCGACACTTACCATATGCCCTTCGGTCAGGTTGGTCATTCCTATCATTGCCCTCCTTGTCATTAGTGTTCTTAGAAGGAGTAGGACTACTTGAGTGCTTGTGCCCCTTCTTGAACTTGGGCCTTTCCCGAACTCCAAACGAACTGTTACCATTCCTCAAACCAGAATGATCCGAGGGCCGCGTCTTCTTACTCTCTCAGCTTCTCTTTCTACAAGGGCTTTCCTCAACTTGTTGTGCATGGACCATCAACCTACCAATGTCCATGTTATCGTACCAACATCGCTTCCTGACACTCCTCTTCCAAATCCTCCGACACACCAGTCACAAACCTGCTCATCTTATCCCTACTATTCGCCACAAGAGAAAAAGCATATTTCGAAAGCTTAACAAACTTCAAAAAGTATTCCCTAACCGACATACCTCCTTGTCGTAAGTTGATGAATTCTTCAACTTTAGCTTCTCTCTATTCTCTGGGAAAGAATCTCTCCAGGAATGTAGTTTTGACAATGTCGCATGTGACGGGGACATCCATAGGTGTTCGACCATCTCCCCACATACTTTGCCACACTTGAGCCACATCTTTGAATTGATAAGCAGCCAACTCAACCTTTTGTTCTTCATTCACCCCATAGCACACAAAATCTTATAAACCTCATCCACAAACTCTTGAGGATCCTCATTAGTTTTGGACCCATAGTAGACTGGAGGATTCATCCTAGTAAAATCCCTCAACCTACTAGCCATAGTGCTAACCTACGGTTTTTCTCTTGGGGCAACTTCTCTATTGGCTTGAGTCGTGATGGCTTGTGCTTGCACAGTGATGGCTTGGGCCATCTGAAGCAGTGACGCCCTAACCTCTTCATCTGTCATTCCAACTACGTTGGCGGGCACTTAAGCTTCAGCGGCTGGGGCTTGAGGAGGAGCTTGATTACCTCCAGCAGCTACTTCTTCAACCCTTCTGTTGGCGTTTCTTCTTGTGTTCATTGTCTACACGTATACACAAGAAAGGAGTTAGATACTTAGAATGACACAAAATGTCAAAGCTCTAGATGGCACGATAAAGAGTAGAAGAAGGGAAGATTCGTAACATCACACAGTCTCTAAATCATGATTGTGGCGTGATTCAAAACCATAAGTTAAAAACTATGCAACGTGGTTGTCTTGAGCTTTAGATCCTAGGTAATTTAACCTCATGCTCTAATACGAAGTTTGTCATGACTCGGATTCTTGAATCCTAACTGCGACCGGCGTCGTTAACCTCTCTGAGGTCGCAGACAAGCCTCTTACTTAGATTCATCACAATCATACAGTTAAATTTGCGGAAAATTTAAAACTTTTTAATACTTAGCGAAGTATACATAGACTTCATATAGTTTTTGTATAAGAGTGATATTCTACTAGCTCAAACTTTACAACCATCTATCAATAGATTAAATAATGAAATAAATGATCGTAATAATAATAATAAAAATTTTCCAATTGGCCTTATTACAACGCGTTGAAATAAATACTTGGAAAGAAACACTAGGGATAGTAGTCACTAGTTAAATCTAATGAACTAAGCTAGAATAATAAGACGTAGCATCCTCGAACTCAATAGGACCTACCAAAGTCTGGAGATCGCTTTTCCAAACTGCTTCAACGGCTTCAACCTTCTTGAGAACCTGTGTCTATAAAAATAGTAAAAATATATGGGGTTAGTACACACTTGTACTAAGTATGAGTGTATGAACATAACATATAAGGGACGACGCATGAACAAGGAAATCTCTTTCCTAAGAACATGTCAAGTTACGGTCACAACGTCACTTTCTTACCTAAAACGTTAATCTTGATTAATGATGTAAATATGACACGTTCTCATGCAATTAAGGCATACAACTCGTTTTCTATATGAACATAAGACCTTGGAACCATGAACATAATTTTAGAACAAGTTAAACGATGTTTCTTATTTTTGATCACTAAACTGAGAGTGCCCTATCCATACTTAGTTTATTTTTCTGTTTCTTCTATCTTCTTGTTGTGTAGTTCAATGATCTCCTTTGATCTTATGTTTCACTTACAAGTGCAATGATTCATTGTAGTCCCATACCCACAATGAATCGAGTAAGCAATTCACAAGACTAAGGACACGATTGGCTACCTACCTATGAGTTAGATTTTTCATTCTTTTTCTTGTTGGATAACTTACATTAATAAGCCAATCTTTATTGGCTATGCCCCCTTATTTGATTATTTCATAATATATAGTTCTTGGGGCATAATTTACGCTCCATCATGGCTACCCCCAACTTGTTAAATCTATCAAACACTAATGATTAATGTTTATTAAGCTCTTACTTTACTTAGTTCACTATGAACTTATGATTCTACTCCCTTGCTCAATTGTTCACTTTGAACTTGCTACTAATTCTTTCTTGCTCTCTTAAAGAATTCTTTTAGCCTCGATGGAAGTAGATCACGCGAGCTACATGAAATCTAGTATCTCCCCCACACCGAAAAGGGGTGGTTCACCAATTAAAGTGAACCAATCTCTGTGTCTTCCCCACACCGAAAAGGGGGATTCACCAGCTAAGGTTAATCGGTCGATGTTTTCCCCACATCGTAAAGGGGGATTCACGACAATAGTGAACTGAATGCTTGTACTGAGCTATAACCGACATAGATCATGTTAGCTAGACATGAAATCCGGTGTCTCCCCCACACCAAAAAGAGGTGGAATCACCGGCCAAGGTGAATCCTAACTTTCTACCGTGTTTAGTGGGTGGCCTCCAATAGCTAGGTGCCCCTATGTTGGCAACATAGTTCTAAGACTAGGAGACATACTGAGACCATGGCAATCCATCTCATGAGATGTGCTCGCACTCGCTCATAGCTAGTGTATCGGTGCTAAGCTCAGATTTTATCTTCTTATCTTTTAGAGTTGACTCATTACATTATAGAAGCTTGTTTTTAGTTATGAGGTTTACTTACTCTATGGATGACTGGTCATCCCTATCTTTACTTGATGATTATGCTCTTAAGACTTTACTTTATCATCATGGTGCTAGTGAGACTTGTCTCACGGACTCTAGCACCCTCTTGTGTGAGTATCATTGACGTAATGATTAAGTGTTCTTGAGACTCGTCTCACTTCTTTCTAACACTCTTTATTAGGTCAATCTTATAACTTAACTCTTAGTTATGTCTTTACTCACCTTAACTTGTTTACATTAATTACTAACCTTATATCATTCTTTATGATACTTATCGATTTCTTTGTAAGATTTATGGCGTTACAAGTTGTGTAGATAGGTTATGTTGGGACTTGTCCCATTGATTGGCATACCCTATGTTATGAGTTTATTGAATTGA
The DNA here is from genome assembly GCA_016801875.1 of Solanum sitiens. NCBI lineage: Eukaryota > Viridiplantae > Streptophyta > Magnoliopsida > Solanales > Solanaceae > Solanum > Solanum sitiens. The sequence continues at coordinate 251,656 of JABWTJ010000797.1, forward strand.
GATTGGGATAACTTTTTAAAGTAATATGATTAGACATAGTCTTGTTTGCCAATTTGTTGGCATCATTCACAATTTCACTAGTTACTTGTTAGAATATTATCACTAGCCCAATTCAATCATTCATGAATACAATATAGTAATCTAACATGTTAAACAAGTCCACCAATAACCTTTAGTTAACATATAAGGCAATTCAATGAGCAACTCATAACAATTCACATTCTGGAAACACAATTAGGCATTATAACAATTAACGTTAATGTAAATAACACCCTAGCTTGCGGATCTAATCATGTGTATTTAACTCTACATATAAATCAATTAAACACACATATAAGATCATTTAACACCACATACAACCAGCAATGCGATGAGAATAGTGCTACTATACTACAAGAATCGGAAATCGGGAGAACTAGGGAGATGAACATGTGATTCGATGGTGCAACCCTAGTTTCGATATTCTTGAAGTAAAAATGTTTGAAAAGCCTCTTGGAGAAAGTATTCCATGATATAAAACCCATACCTTGCTGTAGAATTAAATCCATGAAGCTCACTACGAACTTTGCACGAAGGAACATTGAACGATCTTGCTAGTCGACTAGGGTTAGGTCACGGTTCTTGTCTTGCGTTTTGGACGTTAATGTTGAGCAACTTTTAGGTCTAATTCTTTGGAGAACTGATTGTAAATCATGTGAATTTAGTTTATATACTTAACTAAAATAGCTTAGGTAGTTAATAACCAAAACGCCCTTCCTAGATTGACTAGACTTAGGGAATTGTTGACTTAACCGATTTTTAGGGTGTCTCCTTGTAGTTTCGGTTTTGTCCTATTATTTTAATTATTTAAGTTGATAAATTAATTAATTAATTTGTCTAGGGTAATTACCAAAGTACCCCTAAGTGGTTAGGACCATAACAAACTCTTTGGACCATCCTAGGTTAGGTACTAGGTTGTCTTTTTCTTGTCTTAACCGAATCTGGAAATTCTCTTTGTATTTTCGGTTTTAGACTTTTATATTAATTAACTAAATTGATAAATTAATTAATTAAGTCACCTAGGGTAATTAATAAAGTTCCCCTAAGTGGTTAGGACAATAACCAACTCTTTGGACAATCCTAGGTTGGGTACTAGGTTTTCCCTAAGTTAGTTGGATTAAGTTTGTGTCACCCCACAAGGTCCTAGGTTGTCGGGTAGCTTAGATGTCCGTACTAGGTCGGTCTAGGGGTGGTTGGGTAGTTAAGTTAGTTGGTTAGGGCCTAGGGTAGGTTAGGGGGTATGGTCCCATGCGGTTGGACCCGCATGTGCGTGTGTCCCCTAACCGCCCTAACCGAATTGGTTAGGGTGGTCCCCTCGGCTGTTCTTTCCCATGTGCTAGCCCATGTGCTTCTTTCATTTTACTAACTAACTATTGGGAAGATTCTTTTGGAATATTTACTTATTGTCCCAAGGATCCTCACTAAGTCCTTGGGCACTGCTTACTCTACATGATCATTTTAAATGGTTATGTACTGTGGTACTAGGCTTGACACCTGGATGTCTAGTACCTAATGAGAATTTATATTGGACATATATAAAGATTGAAAACGATCTGTTTTAGCTTAGGGTCTTCTTTGCAGGTACAATTCTAACAAGTTTGAGTATATTTTTCTTATTTGGGTATTATATAGAAATTGGCTAACCCCCTTAGCCAATTTTCTATACTATGCCCAATATTTCTCAATATTGGGAATTGGGGTGCCTATGTACCCCCAATGCTCATTCTTAAAGACCTATTGAGATCTATACTAGACACGTAATTTTCTGGAATGTTATAGAGGCAGTGTCTTAGAGTTTAGGTTATTTGGAAGTGAAACATCAAGGGACGACTAAGACGTTCGACGACTAAGTCACCTATGTGCCTTATATGTGTTTTACTGTGTTTATGTGTCATTAATAAGGTTATAAGGTCCTTAAGTGAGTTATTATGGTATATATAGTCAGTGTGTCAAGTTTCGTGAAGTTTGGAGGTCAAACGTCCAAGAACGTCCATGACGTTCGAAAGTTTTTCCTTGAAACGACCTTGTGTGTCTATGCATGTTTCATCAAGTTTTACGTGTTTGTTTTGGATGAAATTCATGTTAGAGGTCCTAAAATTGTATACAAACATGTTTGGGTTGGAACAGTCCGGGCAAACATCCCCAAGGACCATCCAAGGCTCGTTGAGGAAGGACCCTTTTCATTAAGCCAAGACTGCCTAGACAGCCCCAAACGACGGAGGCAATCGATGCCCCGTCGATGGGGTGTCGTAGGTCAGTACTTAGACGTGCGAGAGGAGAGCCAAAGACCAGCTTCAGTCCCCAACCACGGACCAACAGGACGGTCCGTTGGTCAAGGGACGGGCCGTCAATGGTCGTCCATCTGTGAGCCTGTCTCCTACGCAGGTTCACTATTAAGTGAGGGGTGAATTGGTAAATTTACCCACGTCCAAATAAGACTTTGGGCGGTTCCTTAAGGGTCTTTTGGGTATTTTAAATATGTTTATAAGCCTAAAACACTTAGAAGATTTCATTCTTCAAAAATCAAAACTCAAATTCCCTTAGAAATTCCCTAGAACTGCATTGGAGCCAAAACTCAAGGAATGGCTTGGATTGGAAAATTGAGTGGGGATTCTTCATCAAATTGAAGAATTAGATTCATTGAGGTATGGATTTTGATCCTTGAAACTCTATTCATGAAGGAGCCCAACTTTCAAAGATGTTTTCTTAAGTTTTCAAAGATGAATTGTCCAATTTCATGATCTATGCATGGGTTCTTGCATTAAAGGTTTTTAAGCATTGAATATTGATTGAATTGTTATTAATTAGATGATTTTAACTCAAATAACCTATGAACCCATGTAATTGATGAACCCTAGTTTTTGACTACTTTATGGGTTAAGTAATATTGATCTAATGTTTATAAATCTAGTGTAGTTTTCTATGGGCTATTGATTTATGTAATAATTGTATTGAATTGATATCTAGGTTGTCTTAGATTGATGAATCTATAGTGACTTGACCTAGTTTCATTGAATATCATAGTTTATGTATTGAATTGTTGGTTATGGCCATGTGTAAGGGCCTTAGGGTATTGAATTGGATGATTTAGCATTGGATTGAGGTGTTGAGGATGGAGTGGTGGTAGGCTGCCCTAATTCCCTTTATTTTACGTTAATTAGACTTCAATTATGTTGTGATTGGTATGGTCCACTTACGGTGGCGATGTTATGTGCTTTACTTGCAATTGATGTGGCCTTGTCGGTGTTACTTTATGTATTATGATAATCATGGCATTGTCAGCAACTACTTGAAGTATTATGATGATTATGTGAAGTTGTATAATGTCTATCTACATGATAAGGAATGTGAAAGTATATGTTTTCTTCTATTGATGCTATTAGGTGATTATGTTAGACTACGACTATGGCTTTATGTGTATAGTCTTAGGGTTGATGTATGTTATTCCTACTTGACTATGTGAGTCTATGATAATTATATTGATGATGATATGGTAGTATATAGGATGACTTAAAGATGATAATGGCTATTTCTATGTGCTTCTAGAATGACATGTAATATGTGTTAAGGTGAAGTATGTTGTGTCTTGTCTTGGTTGACTTGTGTCCCTTACTTGATGCATATATGAATGTGAATATGAGGTGTCTTGACTTAGTATGATAAAGCCTATTAGTCTTGTATGTATGAATGACATGAGACATAAAATAATATTAAGAGGGTCCTTTATGTGAAACCTTGAACATAGTGGTAAGGTTATAAATGTTGAAGTCGAAAGCCGTAATGGTATCCTTCAAGTAAAGGAATGATAAACTTAAGGTTGGTTGGATGGAACGGCATCATATCAATCCTTAGGAAAGTCATGACGAGCTTCTTGTCACCATTGTAAGGTAGACCTAGAGGACCTCTTTGGTAGGTAAATGTGATAGGGTTATGGACTTGATATGGAACCCCTTTATATGAACCTTAAGTGTAAATTACTCTATGAGAACAAAGGATAATACTGAGTGAGTATGGTAAGGGAAGTAGTTCTAGTTAAAGAATGAGACTAGATTACAATGCTCGCCCTTCATATTCCTTAACCATGTGCCTAAATGGGATGTGTCTAAGTTCTACCATTGGCAAGAAGAACACCCTCATCGAAGTAGGTTAGAACTCCAGATTCCATGTCTTGCTATCATGGTCTATGTGGTTATTGCCTATTCTCATCATATGGGATATCTACTAGCATTGGAGAAGTTCTATGAAGTTTAGGTGGTGGTATGGGATGCTATCTAGACATTGCAAATAGGGTTTGAAGGTGTTGGTTAGATTCCCTAGGTCTTGTCCAAGACCATTACGTGAATGTCCTTATGTGATGAATGAGTCTTAAATGAACTAATGAATGTAATGACTTAAGTTAAGAAAGTATGTTAAATGAATAAGTACTTATCTAGAGTAGTTAAGAGTTGTCTAGTTAAGGTGTGAAGGGGACATAGGAATGGTCACTTCTTACTTACCTAGATAAGTCTTAAGAATGACTCTAGTTAGGGAAAATGGTTGAATATGTAGATATGATCTAAACTTAGGTAGTCTTAAGGATTACTTAGGTAATCTTGAATAGGTCAATCATGGATGTTATCTTCTTCATTTAGTTAAGTAAGTCTTTTGATAGCCTTTGGAAGGAGAATGTCATATTATCTATGTGTTGATGTATTAAGTGAGAATGATTCTATCTTAGGTAGTCTATAGGATCTCTTGAGTGTGTGTGTAAGGGAATGTATGGGCGGTCGCTTCACAACTCACTCAAGTGAGCCTTAGAATCACCTTTGGTAGGAGAATCTCATGTTCATGTGTATGGTGTCTTATAAGTGTGTATGTGTCTCATTATAAGTAGTCTTGACGATCATTTAGGCATGATTAGAGAGGGTGTATGGGCGGTCTCTCTTTGTGTTGCTTAAGTGAGTGTTAGGATTGCTGTTAGCGGGATAATTACATGCTAGAAAGTGTCAAAAGGGAAGGGAAGGCACTTCACTATTACAGTGAAGCAATTCACTGTACAGTGAATATAGGTTACTGTAAAGTTGGTTGAAAATGTTCTAAAGACTTAAATGTTATCTTATGTGATTCTAAGGTGTTACATGTTATTCTTATGATTATAATATGATGTTTTAAATGAAAACATGCATATTTCTAATAAATGTCCGTTTTCATGATTGTATGCATAATGCCATACTTAGTACAAGTGTTTGTACTAATTCCATACATTTTGTTATCTCTAAAGGTGTAGGTGAAAGGTGATGAGGATCGTGAAGGAGAGCTTGGATTCTAGAGTCATTCAAGCAAAGTGAAGTATGTCCTCAATTGATTCGAGGGCATATATATATGTCTTTTTTTTTATTGAAGTATTATAATAGACTAAGCATTTCTATATGTTGAAGTATGAGCCGTTTCCCAAGTATTCTCGTGTCTAAGTTTGATGAGATTGAGACTTAGTATTTTCTATGATTTTATATGAAAGAGATTTTAAAGACTATGAAATGTTTTGTGAAAAGTTTTAATTCCGCACTACTTTTCACTATGTATATGTGATGAACGATACGTAAGGGCTTGTATAAGACCTCCGAGAGGTCGAGTATGCCGGTTGCACTCTGAGAGTGCCATATCTTCTAGGGTGTGGTCTCGGGATGTGACAGTGTGAAGGTGAATTTTGAATATATGTTTATGTGATGCCAATTATGGATATACATGTGATTTATGAGAAATGAGATGTTATGTTGATAATTTATGTCATAATATGGTTATAAATTGCTAATGGTTTTTATGGTTAAACGGAGTTCCTTTTGGAATGATAAGTTGCTATATGATTGGTATGATGATAGTGTAATGCTATGGTTTAGGCTTGAAATGCTTTGATGAAATGTGATAAATAGTGATGAAGATGCATGTTGCCTTTATATATGTGTAATGGTTCAAATGTTGCCCTTTTTATGTGTGTGATTCTTCATAGTTGCCTTATGTGGATTGGAGGCTTTTGTATAGGCTTGATCCTAGAAGTGAAGGTAGTGCTTACCTTGTAGGTGATTGTGGGGTATGCTTGTTAATGAGAGAACCCTTATGACTAGTTGGTTCGTTTCCCTTATGAACCTATTCTAATAATGGGGAAAAAGGGAAGAAAGGGTTTTGTTCCATAGGTTGGAATTATGTTTTTCCCTAAGGTTGACTTAGAGGGTAGTATGTACCCCCTTAAACCTTAAGGAGAAGAAGATGATTGTTGTTGACCAACTTGAAATGGTTAGTTGTCTTTTAAGAGTGATGTTAATTATGCCAATGAAGGAAGGGCTTATGTTGTACCTAGGTATGGTTGGTTGTAAGTTTCCTCCAAAGGTGATGATGTGGGTTGAAATGACCTAGAAGTTACCTTGCCTAGTGTTGAAAGAAAAGAAAGAGGCCTTTATGACCAAGTTTCAGCTATTGATTCCCCTAAGGTTTTACCTAGAGAGGACGGTTACCCTAAATCTCTAGAAAGAGATGTTAGAGGACCTTAAGATTCCCAATATGTGTTCTATGCTTTGATGAAATGATGGAGTTACCTTGGTATTCATAGTATAGTTAAGGCTTCATGGGGTTGTATAGTATGACCTAGCTTGATTTTATGAGTTTCCTTTAGGTGTTAGACTTAGAAGAATGATGATGCATAGGTGGTACCCTTTGAAGGTTGAGATACGTTGCTCTTAATTGGGTTTACCCTAAGTGGGAGATAATGATGTGAGTAGTAAGGTTGTAGATATCTCTATCTTGTCCTTCTATTCTTACTCAAGCTTGGAACCAACGAGTTCCTAATAGCTTGTTCATGATGGGAATTTTTCATATAAGTATGAGTTGCATGTTCTCCATATTAAATGCATGTCCTAAGTGACACTATGTTATGCATGCTTTGGAAAGTCTTTATTGCATAAAAATGGATTCTCGATCAAACTCATGTTTTCTCACGTTATTGTGCATCTAATATGCTAAAGGTGCATTAGGCATCATGAGACGAGGTAAGAAGCATGCTTGATGTCACTTATAATGTGTGGTGTTTTAGGCCATCAATGAGAAATTTGAGTCTCCTTTAAATGAAAAAAATGACGAGTCTCTTGAAAATGTGTGACTTTTGTGATTTGGAAAGTGTTAATGTAGGCTTACTTGAGAAGTTATGATATGTCTAGCCAATGTTCTTGAATTGTGCCTATAAATTGCAAGAATTTCCCTAATTGATGCATACTTATGAAAACTAATGTCATGCTAGGACTTGAAATATATGTGAAATGACTTCGTATTGTTGTGATGTGTGTGGTGTGATTTACCATGTTAACTTCATTAGGAAGAAATTATGAGCATGCCTTGGTTAGAAGTGGAGAAGTTCCCTTTAAAGTGAATTGACCTTTGTGCATTATTTGTGTATGAACTCATGATAACATGTGAGTATGTTAAGGAGAAGGACATTCCTCCCTAAACATAACAAAACATGGTAATGTTAAGCATGGCCTAAATGTTATTATGTCTAAATGATAAGGGTCTTTGTTGATCTACATTGACCATGGTCTATGTGCATTGAGTATGAGTTGCTTATTTGCCTCTTGAGTGATAATGTTGAATCTTCCTACACGTGATTTAAAATAATACTACATGCTGAGCTCTTAAATGAAATAAGATGTAAAAACCATGTCATGATTAGGAGCAGGATGTTCCTCCTATGAACATAAGAAGTGCCTATGTGCTTGATGCATTGAGGAGTGAGTGAATAGAGGTTTTACTTGCTTGTGTTCCCTTGAATGCATAATGAGGTAAAGTTGGTGTTCCTTGTAAATTTGGCGCATTGACTATTATGTGATGATGTGTTGAATGTTGTGAGCTGCTCTATGGGTCATTGAGTCCTTGTAAGTGTTTGAAATGTTCCAAATGTCATTCGAGGACGAATGTTCCCAAGTAGGGGATATTGTAAGGTCTCTCAAAATGAACTAAGGTTTCTAGAGCCTTACATGTGCCTTAAAAGGTTAATAATATGTTAATTAAGTGTTTCTCAATGTGTATACTTGATTTGAAGTGGTTTGGAGGCCAAACATCCAAGAACGTCCGAGATGTTCGAAAGTTAATCCCTAGACGTGCTAGTGTGTTCTAGTGTGCCTTGGTATGTTTTACATGTTTGATCTCAAATTGATAGGGAAGGTCCTTAACATGTCTATGATCGAATTAGGTTTTAGACGTCCGGGCACGACTCCCCAAGGACCACCCAAGGGGTCCTTGAAGAGGACCCAAATGCTGCCTAGACACTGCCTTGGCAGTGTCCAAACAACGACCCACGAATCGACGTCTCGTGGGTGAATCGACACCCTATCGATTGGGGTCATTTCTCAACACTTAGAAGTTCCTTCATCCTTAGTTATCCATCATCTAAGGAGTTCCTTCCAATATTTTCAAAGAGATTTCATGATCAAATTGTGCATCTTTTAATCTAGCCATGGGTTCATTGTCAAATTGATTTCAATAACATGTTTATGATAAAGTGATGATTAGATACTGCTTTTAATGAGAATTTCAATCCAATTTTACGAAGAACCCATGATCCTCCCAACTTATCAACTTAGCCTATAATGTGGGCATTATGATCTTGATTCTATGGTGATTGAATTATGATTCTAGTATGTTGAATTGTTTATTGCTACTGTTTTCTATACAAATTGATGGTGAATTATTTATAATTGATCAATGATGATTAAAGCTTGGAGAAATGGTAAGATTGCCTTATTCCCTCTACTTTATATATAATTGGTAGTGAATTGGCCTTTATGGCATTGTGTGGTATGGTCCATATATGGTGGCGGTGTTTAATTTCTTTTCAATCTCTATATGCTATGATTATGTCCTTGAAGGCAAATTGATGTATTGTGAATGTGTGGTTATGATGATCACACAATGTGAAGTATATGTCTAGTCTCCTATACTAGTATCATGTTCTAGGTATATTGATGATGTCTCCTACATTTGAATGATCATTCTAGGGTTAGGAGGGTCTATACGCGTGACATTGATGAAGTTTTATTGATGAATGACCCCTACCTATGTACCCCTATATGAATGTGTTGTCTCAAGCATAATTAGGAGTCCTAAATGTAAATGATGAATATGTCTTGTCTCCTATGCTATAATGTGGTGTGTTGTCTATGAATGAATGTGTATTGTGATCTTAAGAGGGTGACTGTGTCACGACCGGGGAGAACCCCCTAGACGTAACCGACATCGTCGTCCTTGTAGAGGACTAAGACTAGCCTCTTAGCATTCGTCAGAACATGTCATAGGTTAAAATGCGGAAAATTTAAAACTTTTCTTACATATTGAGGTTTACATAGACCTCTCACTTACTAATCATATATACATATGGAGTTTACTTTGACTCCTCGCATAGAAAGCTTACATAGGCTTCTCGTTTAGAAAATATACATAAGATATAAGAATTTAGTCTGATAATACCGTCTTACATTAAGCCATCTAGAATGAGTAGAAGATTTGGGCATATCCCTCAATACAAATTCATAATTGCCACTTAGGGCATACAACAATATCTTCAACAATAAGAGAGAAAATAATGTCTTTAGACTATAGCAAATCCGACTAGGCTAGATAGAAGACACCATCCTCGAACATTGAGGACATACCAAAACATGGGGAAAGTCCAAGTCTTGTTGCAATCGGCCTTGATACCTCAACGACCCGAACCTATATTGTTTGGGAAAAGGGAAAGAAATATGGGTTAGTTTATCCACTTGTACTAAGTATGGAAACATATACACATAAAGGTTTGAAATCATGCTTAAAGGGACATTTTTTTCAAAGTCATGCTAAGTCACTTTTGAAAGCCTTAATGCACAAATAAGAGCACATACAAGCCAATGATCACATATTCATTAAGACAAGTCCATATGCAACACAAGACCAACATCATCGATAAAGTCAAGTCAACATGGATATTATCAACATAAGGTCATATTAACATGAATAGTAGCATACCTTGATCATATAACCAATGCAACTCCAATATAATGTCATTACAACAAAGCATGTACAAGAGTTCATATCACCATAGCTTAGAAGACCCTTACCAACAATCCTATGCCAAGCATCCAAGTGCAATGCACATGTGAAGTCCCATAACCCCACATAATCAAGTAAACAAGGAAAGAGATAATAAGTAATGCCTAACTTCATATAACATAGCTTCATGAGTAATCATCATCATACATAACAATATATACCAATAAAATGTTCATAAGTGAAACTAACATCATATAGAGTCATCAACAGGTTAAGTCAAAATATGCATATCATTTACTTTATAAGAGCATAAGAACAACCTCCTAGGACTTCCCTCAAGGTCAACTAGTGCAATGTACCCTACCTACACTAAGAAGAACCCCTTAAGTCACCCTAGTTAGAGTTCACTTTATTACTTTCAATTTACTTTTGGGAACAATCGCCTTAACCGGTAATAGACCACGTGAGCTAAACATGGAATCCGGTGTCATGAAACCTTTCACCGAAAGAAGGTGGTCTACTTGCCAAGGTAGGACCAAAACATGAACATAGCATTCTAGGTGGATCCACTAGCTAGTATTCCTATGAGAGCAACATAGTTCAACAACTAGGAGACATACTTGAGACCTTCTTTATGCACCATGGAATTGTAATCTCCATATTATGAGAACCAATGTGAACCTACCTTCCCACATTAGGAAGGGACACCTCTCATAACTGGTTCACTAGGTGCTAAGCTAAAATCCCTTTTCGAAATGCCATTAGTCATTCTTTAACAATCATAGATTAATATAGGTCATATGATACTAACACCCTTGTATAGCATATCAGATTAGATCATTAGGCATAGGATTAGAACTTCCTTTCATCACACAACCATCATTAGTGAGATCAACATATCATCATCATATCATCTAAGGCACACAAGAGAAACCATATTCAACCTTGCATTACATAGCCTCACAATGATCTCACATTCAACATAATCATATCATGCCATCATATTCATATTCATCATATCATATCCTCCAAAATCTAATCGCTTGAAATACTTCAATTGCACAACATCATCACCAAATACAATCGATCATACTTGAAGTAAAGAGTAGAGGACCACAATGTCTTAACAAATAGCCTACATAGCCTTCATCAAGAATCTCAGCCTCAATTCATCACAATTATCCAATAACTCACTCATAATCATCATACTGTAGTAAAATGAACAATAACATAACCAACTCTAACAATTCTAATCATCTTTAAGACCAATTCATAACTAGGGTTAGGGTAAAGGATCCAATTAATCACAAACTAAGTCAATGATCAAGAAATACAAAAATTAACCCATAAACAATCATATTCTATCATTAATAATCATAGTAAACCAATAACAATTTAATTTTAAAGATCAATTTTGGAATAAGAAGGAAACCATGTTTTTGACAACTTTTTGAAATCAATTTGAAAGAACCATTTGGGGAAAGGAGTCCCAAAGGTGAACAATTCCCATACCTTAACAATCCTTTAAGATTGATGGAGATAAACTTGAATTCTTTCAGCCCTGATTCCCTTTAACCTTGTCTTCAATGGTGTTCTTTGGGAATACAGAGAGAAAGTGGCGAGAAGGTAGATATATTTGTTTGGGAATTGAAGAGTGTTAGGTTAGTTTAATAAGGGTTAGGTGTTATGTAGTCCCTCTACTAACTTAATTAACCACCCCTTAACCCCTAATTAAAATCCTAAATAATTAACTAACTAGTACACCAACTTAAAATCTTGACAGTGAAAGACGACACCCATCGACGACTTCCTGACACACGGACAATAGGTCCATCATCGGCCCGTGCTGGCAAGTCGTCGATGCGTTCAGAAACTGTGATTTTGGAGTTTATTGGGAAATGGCTGGGTCTTTAACTACGGAGCCTTTTTTGGCTCGTCGATCAACGATGGCCCGTCGTTTGGCTCGTAGATGGACACTATCATTTGACAACTTTTGGGTCAATTTGGAAGGGTCCTACTCAAGGACCCTTAGGGTGGTTCTTGGGTAGTCGTACCCGGACGTTTAGTCCCTAACAACACTCTAATACTTGTTTAACACCTTTATACCAATTTTCATAAATGTTTGACTCTTAAAACCCCATGAAACATGCTAAGGCACACTAGTGTACATTTCACAATTCACTGGACGTCATGGACGTTTCTTGATGTTTTGACTCTAACACTTCATAAATGTTTCAAATACAATATATTAGGCCTATAAACAGTGGTAAAAGGATTAGTTCTTCATGTGAGGCTCTAGATTAGGTCTTGGACTTCCAGGGTGTTACAGGCTGCCTCAATATTGTGTTGATAGCCATTATGTGATCATGTTGACCAATGTACAAACACTCAAACCTCATGCATATCTATGAGTAGGATAGATTTATAGTGTCTAATTAAATGATGGTTCTCATATGCACTATTGTCTACTACTAAGCATGTAAGGTCTATGTTTATGAAAGTATGAAAATGTATCTTAACTAGGATGACTTGATAGGTGAACTAGTATAGGTAAGGGTATGTGACTTTGCCTATACATTGCTCATTTCTACCTTGATAGAACCTAGTGTTATTACTCTATGTATATGAATATGAATGCATGATTAAGCTGTAAATATGAAAGTATATGCTATGATGTCAAGTATATGATATGATGAAGTATGCATATGTGTAGTGTATAAAAGTGGTATGTGAAACGTTTCCTCATGTATGAACATGTACAGACACATGAATGAATGTATAATGTAGTATGTACTGATAATCTAGTAAGTAGAGTCCTTTGAAAGGTTTTCTCAATAGTACTCTAAACTAGACTATGCTTGAATATGCTATATCCATGTGAAAGGTTTTCTCACATGATTTAGTTTGATGAAAGGACAATTCTCATGTATAACCTATGAGCTAATCATATAAGGGGTTAATACTATTAAAAACTATTTTATGAAAATAATATTAATTAAGGCTTTTCTAAAAAGGGAACTAGGCTTAGCACCGAGTGAACTTTGCAATGAGAGGTGTTGACTCCCCTTGGAGGGAGATTCACCCATGGTTTCTCATGAGGTGGAAACTATAATGCCTAAGGGCATAAAGAGGGTTTCAATATACATCTCCTAGTTCCTTAACTATGTTACCCCATAGGACCTAGCAAGTGGATCCACCTAATTGCAAGAATGATGTTAATTTTCTACCTTGGAAAGTAGGATACCCTCCTTTCAGTGTGAGGGGTTGACACCGGATTCCATGTTTAGATCACATGGTCTTATTGTCGGTTAAGGCTAGGATTTACCTAAAGTAAAATGGACAATGGAAGTAATGTAATGAACCCTAACTAGGATAACCTAAGGGGAGTTGCTTAGTGTAGGTGAGGGTATGGGACTTTACCTATGCATTGTACAAATAGCTCTTGAAGGGAGTTCTAGGAAGGTGTTCTATATGTATATGTATATGTATATGTTCTTGATGCATGATATTATGGTATTGACTTAATTGTATGATAATATGCATAGTATGAGTCCGATGGTGTCTATATGATGAGGTTTTACTTTAGATGCATAATGTTGGTCTTATGGTCTATATGATGAAGGTCTTACTTGATATGCATGTAACTGGCTAAAGTGGTCATGTTTATGTATGAAGTAAATGGTATGCTTGTGGTCTCTTTGTGAGTTGACTTGGTATGTGAGGTTATGGGGCTTTATATGTACATTGCACTAGTAGGCTTAGATTGGGATTATAAGTACAATCTTATAATGTTTAATGAAATGAAGTCCAAGCATTAAGTCCAAGCATGTATATGTTGACTATTGCCTTACTATGATGATGTTGGTAGTCTTGACTTGTATGTTGTCTTGGAATGAGTCTTATATGAGGTTCATGCATTATGTTGAGTTATAAGTGAAGTTTTTATTGTCGTGATATGCTATGCCTCTATGTAAATGTATATGTGTTTGATGTTAATGAAGGTTATGTGAATGTTCATCTTGGTGACCTTAAAGTGATGCTTTGTGTGGGTAGTGGAATGGGACACTATTCATGCATTGCACCAAGTGTTACTAGAGGGTTACTTAGGGGTAAAGGACTTAAGGTAAAAGAAAGAATAATGTTATAAAATACTAAATGAGCCTTAAATGATTTATGTGGCTTTATGTGTGGTTGTGACCATGGTACATGTCTATATGTGAATGCAATATATGTGACTTGGTGTGTTGTCATTAATAGTTTCTACGTCTATATGAAGTATATGAACTATATTGTGTAATTGTGCCAATGTTTATGAAGATTTTTCAAAAAGGCATGTTGCATGATTTCTAACTAAATGTCCTCTTTAGATGCATGTTTTTGCATAGTTGCCATACTTAGTGCATTATTGTACTAATACCATTCTTCTTCATCTTTTTACACAAAGTGTAGGTGATGGATGCATAGAGGATGTCTCTTAAAGTGAAGGGCTTGATAGATGTTTCCCAAGCTCAAGAAAGGAGTCCATAAGATTCAAGAATTGCCTATGTCAAAGTTCTTATTTAAAGTTTATGTAATATCTTAGTTGTTATTATATGTTGGTTAGGGTCGTGTCCCTATTCTACTTTATTGATGTTGAGTCTAAGATGGAAAAAGAGGCTTAGAGTCTAACGATGTATTATGGCCTATTTTATGTTTATATGAAGTGATGTTTCTAGTATATGATGTGCTATGAAAACTTTTAAATTATCCGCTAAATTTCCTATGACAATGGGATGAATGATGTTTATGGGATTGTACAAGACCTCCGAGAGGTCAAGTACGCTATGTTACTTCTAGGCGGTGCTCTCCGATCGTGACATTGAGTGATTTCCCTTTACATCTATTAATTATGGTATATGTTGTCATGATTCTGCTTTCTTTTAAATATTTGAATATGTTGAATGGGTTGTTTAGTTTAATAATAAAGCAATTTGATGTGTTTGTGATTAAGAGTTTCTGATAAATTGAGATTGTTATTGCTTCTCCAAAATTAGCTTATTAGAAAAATACTTAGAATCTCTCTTTGTGATAATTTTGGATGGTGAATTAATAATTTTATTGTTATATCCTTTTGCTTATGGTAAAATAATATTGCTATAATCATATTAGTGAATAATTTGATACCTAATTTGGTGCAATAATTATTTTTTTCTATTTATTTCTTTGTGTGTTATCTATTGATTGCCATGAATTATTCCTTTTGCCTTAATCAATTGTGGACTGATTTTACTTTGATTATATTTGGTAATTTAATTGTGATTGATTGAGAGTTCTTACCAAGGAAATAACTCTTCATAATTGCTCCTAATTTGTTCTTTTCCTTTATTGTTTGTGCCCCCGTCAACACTATATAAACAACCCCTCCTTCATTATTTTAGAAGAGGGGAATTCACGGTTGATTACTCACTTTTTTCACACAGACTGATCTCTTGACATATGATTACACGGTTGAACACTCTTACACACTCTTAGCACATACACTCACCCTTACTGACGAATTCATACACCCCCCTCATGCTTACACATTAGTCATATTTGAATTCTTTGAAAAGTATTGCTCTCTACATTAGAAAATTAATTTCGGTGAATTCTAAGGAGTACCTATCCACTTTGTATTTCTGTGTACGGGTCTATTTGAATTAAGTTCATCTGCATTGTTATTAAAATAACTCTGCATAATCGGTACGTTCTACTATACTAGTGTATTTTCGTTTTGCATATGGTATTTTGAATATCGCGTATGAACAAAATAAAAGGAAGCATCCGGGTTAGTTTTCTCTCCTTGTCTCTCTCTATATTATGTTATTATCTTATTACTTGCTATGTGAAGTTGCTTCTTGATATAATTTTAATATGTGTGTGATTCTTTGTTCATGATGTCTTTAATTAGCAGTAAGTATTCTTGTACTTTGCATTGTGTTTGTATATTTTTGATGATGAACATGTATTTAGTTTTGGCAAGATGAAAAGACACGCTAGAGACAGATGTTCGAGTCAAAAGATATTGCATTTAAGATGTTTTTTTAATTTTCGTGTAGGGTTGTTTATTATTTTGTAATAATTATCTAACTCTAGTATATATATATATATATATATATATGAATTATATTTGGGGATCGCCTAAGGGAGGAGGGGATATATGTGCTAATTTTTTTCGTTCATTTTTAGCTTAGTTTATTTTATTACGTGTGATTTCCAAAATCTGCCTATATTTGCTTAAATCATGCAAGCATATTCAAATATCTTAATAATTGGTTTTAAAATCAATTTGGCTTTATAAGTTTGTCATATTAATCAACTTATCTTGAATATTTGTCATAATTTGCTATAATCTTGACTTTTAAGATCTGCATGATAATATTAAAATTTGGGAATAACTAATAATCATTAGACACCATGCCTATAAGTTTTTTTTAATAATATTATGATTTTCAACATGTTCACACCTATAAATCATGCTTATAAGGATTAAAAATACATTATATTTCATTTGGGAGTTAGAAGATCATGCTTATAGGTGTTGTTTCAATGTTTTGACTTTTCAATCTCCTAGAAATTATGTTTATAGGAATTATCAACTTATCTCGCTAATAACTGAAATAGTATTTGAACTTTGCCACTTTTTATTAGCATGTTAAATAAGTAAATAATATTCTATTATGAATCATGTATCACGGTTCTGTAATAAATAATTTTTTTTTCTGATCATTACAGTAAATAAATTAATTTTCCGGCATGTTAATAACTGAACAAACATGTGAAGAATCATTTTCTGCATTAATCATTTTCTGCCACTGATTCATGACTTTTAGTTAATTAATTATCCGGCATGTTAATAACTGAACAAACATGTGAAGAATCATTTTCTGCATTAATCATCTTCTTCCACTGATTCATGACTTTTAGTTAAAGGTAAAACTTAAGTCTGCAACTTACATACCTTCCGTCCTGATTCAATCTGCTTGAAATAATTTTGCATCTAATAAAAACTGCTCGGAAATTTTAAGTTCTGCATTATGAAAAGTTGTTTGGCCACTTAATCAACTAAAAAATAAAATAAATAAAATTTACATAATATCATAATTTTTCTGCCCTCTCTTATTGTTTGTATTGATAATTGTTAATATATTTATATGCACACACCTAAGCATGAGACCTTCAGAATTATGTGTGTGATAGCATGTCTAATAAAATCTAGAGGCCAACATGAGACTTTACGTGCTAAATGTCATCCAACATGTTTGACTTGATGTCTAGGAGGGCCTTATATTTTATTTTTAGTCTAAACCATCCTAATAATAGTGCAATGCCTCTTGGACCTTAAGCGGGGACTCTAGGCACCTTTTAGGATGAAATGCATGCGGTGGTGGGGTAGGCTAGTTGGGACCCACGGAGATGATGACATTGACTCCGGCTTAAAGATAAAAACCTTGGTTTTGTCTGTCCCTACACGGAAGCCTATCGGAAAAATAAAAAGAAAATCGAGTGCTGATCTGTAAAGTCTCTCAGAGTCTCACTTTCCCTTTTATCCCTTTATTTGTTTTATTTATAATTGTTTGGGGTAGTTTTAAATAAAATAAAATTATCTTTTATATCTATTTGTGCAAATTCTGTCTTCTCGCTCATCTGTTATAATTTGTTATGTTTAATATTATTATCACCTCAACTCACATGCTTAAATAAATAATTAAAATAATAATGTGATCTTAATGGTTTAGTATTATGTTATCACCTAGCCTAGAAAGCTTAATTAATTAACTAAAATAATAAAATAACCTTAATTGTTTAATATTATGTTACCACCTAGTTTTACATGTTAATTAAGTAAATAATAAATGAAGTGATCTTAATTACTACTTGTAACTCCCACATAAATTGCATGAGATACGAACGGAACCCACATTTGTGGACCCCAATGGATGCCAACACCTTCCCCTCGAGGTAATTTGAACCCTTACCCTGATCTCTGGTTCGTTGACCTTAGTTAGATTTAGCTAGGTTAGATAGGTGCCCTAACGCTTGTTAATTCGTTAGGTGGCGACTCTTCAATCCTCAAAATCCCAAAAGACTTGTTAGGTTGTGATCAGAACCCATTTTGGGAAAAAATGAGGTGCGACAATACCTTTATTACAAAGCCAATAAATCTTGGAACAATGGAGACTTGACTTGACCTAGCTTGATCCTCTTATTCTTCTTCACTTTCTAGAGAGAGAATATTTGAGGGAATTGGGTTCTTTTTTGTGAGTTGAGAGAATGACTTAAATGAATTAGTGTAGGGGTCTAAAATCCTTATATAGGCGGTCTAATCTAGGGTAAAACAACACTAATGAATCCCCTAATTAATTTCGGAAATATCCATCAAGCCCTCACTTAAGGCTACTGGGTGTTACAATATCTCCCCCTTGGGACCATTCATCCTCGAATGACATTCTAGGCACTTCTTAAGGTTATGACTCTATACTAGCAACCCATGATGCATGCAATACTTCTAAATGCGCATAACCAATAAGAGAAATTTCAACCCCAAGATAAACATACTAAATGCAACACAAAGAAGTAGGAACTACATCTAACAACCCAAATGCATGAAATTCTACATCTACTCATGTTCAAGGAGGAACTACCATCTCCAAGCTAAAAGCATTCTCAACACTATCTCATGGAGCCTATATGCAATATATACTCAAAACATACATCCAAGGAGGAATCTCTCAACTCAAATCTAAGGCATGCTCATCAATTTATCTCATGAAGTCTATACGCAACTTCTACTCAATCCACTTCAACATGAAGAAAATTAATCACGCAACTTCATTTTATTTCAACACATAAGTATTCATGAAAATGCACCACATAAGGAAATCATGGAAACATCTAAAACACACATGAATCCAAAACATAATACAACTAACAGGAACTCATAATCTCAAGCTAAAGGAGGAATAAAGGGAAAAGATAAGGGTATCCGGACATCTTATTGGCCTCGGCCTCCCAAGTTGAACCCTCACCAAAACCCCTCAATAAAAGGCCACTCTTAAACACTTTCATGGAAGCAACTTCCTTGTTCTTCTATAAATCAACATACACATAAGTTTCACTATTGGAGCCCTAGAAATCACCTTCATACTACAAGGTGATTTCTTGGGTGTGGTTTTGTTCTGGGTTGGCAAGGCACGCTTGTGACCTATGACCCTATCAATGAGGTGTTGGTTCTGCTCGTGGACATTGCCTTAGGCAGATTTAATGAGAATCTCACCGACACTACCCACATATGGGTCGTTGTTCCATCCAGGGGCGTGGATGGCCACGTGGGTGGCACTTGGAATTCCCAAAGCATGGTAACTTCCCACTCAAGGCTGCATGTTGTTACACACTGTCAATAAAAAACATGAATTATTGCCACGATCAGGGAGCACCCCCTAGAAGTAACACAACGTACTTGACCTCTTGGAGGTCTTGTACAAGCCCTTAGACATCTTTCATTGCATTTTCATAGGAAATTTAGTAGAAAGTTTAAAACTTTTCATAGCGCATCATATGCTTTAACATCACTTCAATATATATATAAAGTATCATAAATACATAGTTAGACTCTAAGTCTCATTTTCCAACTTAAGATACAACTCAATAGAATAGAATAGGGACTCAACCCTTAACAACATAAATTAACAACTAAACTATTGCATAATGTGAATAAGAACTTGACATAGCGAAATCCTTGAATCATAAGGATACCTTTCCTTGAACTTGGGAAATCTATCCAAGTCCTTCACTTAGGAGATACCCTCTAACCATCACCACCTACACTTTGTGTAAAAAGATGAAGAAGAATGATATTAGTACAAGAATGCACTAAGTATGGCAACCATGCAAAACATGCATTTAAAGAGGACATTTAGTTAGAAATCATGCATCATGTCTTTTTAGTAAACTTCATGAACATTACTATAATAAGCATCATATAGTTCACATACTTCATAATGACATGTACACTAATCATAATAACATATAAAGCCACTTAACACATTTTGAGGCACATTCATTACATAAAACTCATTACCTCTCTTTTACCTTGGCTTCTTTCCTAAAGCAACCCTCAAGTGTACTAAGTACAATGTATCACGTTAAGGTCACTAAAGATGGACTTTGATAATATGCTTCATCAACACAACCACATATATTCATAAAGTCATAAGCACATCATAAGACATAATCTTCACATAAGAACCATCACCTAAGACAAACCCCAAGCCGCACTAGTGCAATGTGTAGGTAGCATCCCATAATACTACTTACACCAAGTGTTCCTAAGAAGCCACCCTAGACTAGGCATATAATAATACTCAACAAGTCATAACACCTTCATTTACCACTAGACATAAGGTCTCATACTTCATAGCATCATATCAAAACTCATTCCTTTATTAAAACCTTAGTCATAACTCATTTAGTTCATATCATAGGCAAACCATTCTCACAACCCCTTCACAAGCTTACTTGTGCAATGTACACATGAAGTCCCATATGTAACGTCCCTAAAACGAACTAGGTGAAACTAGAGCCAAGCATGCGTGTGATGAGTTTTTAAGTCCTTAAATGGTTAATTATGTTGTTTATAGGCAGTTTCTAAAGTTTGGTGATGTTTTGATTTGGTGATGTTTGGAGGTCAAACGTCCAAGAATGTCCATGACGTTCGAAAGATGTGCCTTGGAATGTGCTTGTGTATCTTGGTATTTTTTGGCAAGTTTTACGTGTTTGTTTTGGTTGAAATTGATGGTGGAAATTCCTAAAAACTATATGACCATTTATAGGGGTTTAACGTCCAGGTACGACTCCACCTAGGACCCACAAGGGGCCCTAGAAGAGGACCCTAATGTTTAGGCGGAAACTGCCAAGTTTGCTGTCCCATCGACGCCCTTCACCAACGGACTGTAGTCCTGTTGACGGGCCATCGTTTAGGGGCGTTTCTCCACCCTAAGTGGTGGGATATTAACCCCCATGAACCATCCTCTGATGCCATCGACGCCCAGCAGGACAGGCCGTCGATCAAACGACGCCCATTAGCTAGGGGCCGTCGTTTGGTACCTACAAAAGCTGTCCAAAAATCTGCCAAGCTTGGGGTGTTTTAGTAAATTCACCCAAGTATTTTGTGAAAGATGGCTGATTATTTTAGGGTCTTTAGGGTATTTCAAGTTGGTTTAAAGTCCTAGACCTAGACAAGACCTCATTTTTCAAATACTCAAAACCCCTCCCTCAAGAAAAACTCTCTCAAGACCCCATTTAATCTAGGACTCAAGGTTGAGCTAGGGTTGAAGATTTTGGACGTTTTATTCATCAATATTTCATGGTTTTCTTCTCATTGAGGTATGGTAGTTCATCCTTGAACCTTCTTTCATTCAAGGAGCCTCTTCAAAGAGATTTCAAAAAGGGTTTGCAAACTCCAACTTCTTCTATCGTTGACTCTAAGCATGAGTCTTTGCCTGAAAACGTTTTAAGGATTCAAATTTGTTGATTTTAGTGTTAGTTGGTGATTTTAATGTCAAAACTTGTATGAAACCATGCTTATGCTTATTATCAACTTTTGGCTTATGAAGTGGGTTGGTTGCTCTTATCTAGATAGTGTTAGAGTTGAATTTCTTATGTTGTATTTTGGGTTAGCCACTGACTATATATGCCTATTTGTGTTGTTTTGGTTAAATATTGATAAAAGGTGGTGAGAGCTTGGATTAAGGGTAAGTGTTTTATCTTGTATAGTTTCCATTGAAATGATTCTTGAGTGGTATGGTCCACCTTTGGTGGCGGTGTTTATTTGAAGTATATGAGTATGTATTTATATGTGTATTGTGAGTATGGCCTTGAAGGCTTGATATATGAAGTAAAGTAATAATGATGATGTTCATGTTTATAGCTTTATGAATCTTGAATTGTATGTCTTGTAGAGATTATGTCTAAATGTAGTAGGGTATATGTGAAGTATACTAGTGTGTGAAACACGATGAATGAAGGTGTAAGTATGTTAGGAGGCAATGTTATGAAAATGGTAATTATGTGAAAAGGTATGCTCAAATGTACTCACACACCCACCCTTTGAATGAATGAATGAAGTTAATGAATGTGAATGGGGGATTTTAGGGTGGACACTCTTTGTGAGTAGAGATAAAGTGTGTAGACCATACCTACTATCCCTATAGCTAGAAGAAGGGGAGTTTTTGGGGTGGACACTCTTCATGAGTTGAGATGAAGTGTCTATTAGCAACCTTCACTATTCCCAAGATCTTTCTAAGATAGGTTGGAGGATGGACACTCTTCGTGAGTTGAGATGTGGTGTCCAATAGTTATCCCTTAACCTTTAGTAATGAATGTTTAGACTCCGTGGTGGAGTTATACTTAAAACCAAGAGGATTTGAAGAAAGAATGATGGCTACACTTCATAAGTTGAGATGTTATACCCAATGTACCTCTTGAGATGAGTACTCCTCGTTAGTAGAGAATGAGTTACTTAGAAGAAATCTCCTTATCCCTTAACTATGCGCCCGCATAGGAGTAGCTAATGGAAAATCCATGTAAAGGCTCAAGAATGACCCTACCCTAAGCAAGTGGATCCCTCATATAGTAGGGGTTAATACCGGGATTCCATGTCTAGATCTCATGGTCTATGTAGGTTAAAGCTTTCCCCCACAAAAGAATGTAATGAACTAAGTCTCCTAAAAAGTGTACTACTTAGGGTAGGTGGTGGTTTGGGACACTATCTAATCCATTGCATGAGTAGGCACTTGAAAGGGGAGTCTTGGTGTGTCTTTATATGCAATGTATGAATGGGTCATTATGTGATGTGAATGAAGTTAGTCACTTAATTTCTAATGTCAAGAAAGCATGTTAAAGTTATGTCTTGTATGATGAAGTATATGAATGAAGAATGTGGTGTGCTTGATCTAAGGGAATATCCAAGGAGCATCTTATGGGAGTAGTAGTATGGGATGCTACTTTCACATTGCAACTTGGGTAACTTGGGGGTTGCCTTGGAGAGGGTCACTTATATGAAGTCCTTAAATGCAAGCATGTTACTCTAGTGTCTAGTTATAGAATGTGGACTTGTTACCCGTACGAAGTAAGCCTATAATGGGTAGTCTTGAGGATCACTTAGGTGTGTATTGAAGGGATTGTATGCGTTGTTCCTTCATGTCTTACCTTAGTGAGTCTTAGGATAACCTTGGTTAGGGAAACTTCAAGGGAAATGATTTCACTGTGAGTTGCTACAAAATGGGTTCGCTGTAAGTTGAAATGAAAAAGGGTTCACTGTAAGGTGTAGTTTTGTACTAAAATTATGGAACTTTTTTATGAATTAAATGATCATTTATATGTTATTTTACTTCTATATTCATGAAAGGTTTACTTATATATCATGAAAGCTTGTTTCAACTAAAATGTCCGCTTTTGCATGTTTTTGCATATGCCATACTTAGTACAATGTTTGTACTAACCCCATACTTTTCTATACTCTATAAGTATAGGTTAGATGCAAGTGGAAGTCTAGAAGGCAAAGCTTGGGAATAGACTCTCTCAAGACTCGGTTGTACTCATATATTCGAGGACATAGTGTATATTTCGTTAGTTTCTTCTATTAAGACTTGTATAAGACTTATTATGTATTTTCCTTCAATGTAAAGGGCCGTGTCCCTAAGATATTTAAGATATGTCTTTAAGTTGGCTTGTGACGACGAGACTTACTCTTTAGTATTTTATAAAAAATTCCTTATTATTATTATTGTCGTGAAAAGTTTTAATTTCGCACTACTTTTCATTTCTTATGAAATGAATGATAGCTAAGAGGCTAGTACAAGACCTTCGAAGGCTCAAGTACGCCTTGTGAAGACTCAAGAGTGCTTCCTTCTTCTAGAGTGTACTTGAGGGTGGTGACACCATACCCCCACACATACCAAGTAAACTCATTTAGAAGTCATAAGTGCAATTCACGATCATAGCCATAATTCATGTCTTGACATCGCAAAGTTACTTTAACATGCATTCATACAATTCATACATAACATAAGTCTTTATCTCATAAAGTTTCTAATCTTATCCTTTCTTGAAGTCCACTGGTACAATACATGGGTAGGGTCCATAGTCCTACCTAAACTAAGTAAACTTCTCAAGTAGTTATGATTAGAGTTCAACTTCTTATCTTAATTCATTTCTTAACTTTCGGGAGACGACATAGACAATGTGAGCTACATGAAATCCGGTGTTATATTCCCACACCGAAAAGAGAGGGTACTACTTGCCAAGGTAGGACCTTCATACATAATAACTACTCTAGTGGATCCACTAAGATAAGACCTACGGGGGCACGTAGTTATGGAACATGGATATTGCTACTAGAAACCTTGATTGCTAGTCATGGAGATTTTTATCTCATGAGACAACATCTATGTTAGGAACCCTGACTTTCTAAACGTGAAGGTTCTCTTGTTGGAAGCCAGACTTACTAAACGTGAAGCCCCCACTCTCATTTTAAAGTTAACTCGATGATAAGATCAAACTCCCTTTTAAAACACATTTAAGCCATTAAATAACATTAGTTCATAAAGTAGGCTTTAGGATCTTGCTCCTTCATACATCATATAGCTCAAAGGTTTCTAAGATGATAATGTCCTTTGATTATAGAACCTACTATTTATACAATCATGTGTGTCTGCATACATATGTGAGATCTACCTTCACATAAACACCTCTAGGAACTCATGTTCATAACTTCATTTATCATATACTTACATGCACAGTAATAGGTAATGATGCATAGGAGAACTATCCTTTCCTTAGTCATACTGAATCTACCCTACTCATACGCATGCATGAAGTGTGTGTACATTGGTCAACGTGATAACATAATATGCATATCATGGTATTGATAAAGACACCCTCTAAAGATCACAACACATGTACAACATACTTCAACTCTCAAGTTAAGCACATATCGAGTATTAAGGACTATAGAATGCAGACATTCACATACATCATAGGAGACAAGAACATATTCAACATTAGAATAGGAACCTCCTAACATGCATAAGATCACATATTCATAAAGGGTTCACATAGGTAGGGGTCATGCTACAAGAGTATTCATTTCAACAAGTCACATAGACCACACCTAATCCTAACATGATCATCCTCATATATACAACATCATCCACACACCTAAATCATACAACTAATATGGAAGACTATACATATACTTTACATAACATCAATTCACTTAGAACATGATACTAGAGTCAAAGGTTACACCCATCAACTTCATAAACATAAAGTCATCATATAGATTCATCTTGCATCTAATGCATTCAAGGTCATGATCACAACACATAAAGATCTACAAGAATCTAAACACCGCCACCATAAGTGGACCATACCAATCAACACAATTCATTATTCATACTATGCTAAATAGAAAAAAATAGGTTTACTTACCAACTCTCCAAGCTATGATCATCTTTGATCAATTCCCAACAATTCATAATCAATTGATATAAAGGAATATAGAACTAAGCAATTCATGACAATCTAAACATAATCTAATCATCATCTAATCAAGATCACAATACCCATATTATATCATAATTTGAGAGGTTAAGAAGATCATGAGTTCTTCGTGGAATTGGATTGAAAAACATATTAAAAGCATTGAATAATCATATATTCATCATTAGAATTCTTTTGAAATCACTTTAACAATGAACCATGGCTAGATTGAAAGATAGGATTCTTGACTTTAGAATCATCTTTGAAAACATTTGAAAGAACTCCTTAAATGGAAGATTAACAAAGTATGAAGGGTTACCATACCTTACTACATGAGAAGCCCATGATATTTTGAGAAGAAAGCGCAAAGAATCCATCTCCATAGCTTGTTCTTGAGCTTGGTATCCAATGGAGGTTTTGGGGGTTTCATATTTGGGGGGGGGGAAGGTTAGATTTGAAGAATGAGTTCTAAATTAGGTTTAATTCTTATATACTAACTTAAAATACCTAAAGACTACTAAAATAACCGTCCATGTTTTACTTAGGATGTGGGGTGAATTTCTTAGTTCACCCTTAGCATGGCAGCGTGCAGCAGGCAGATTGCATGTGCAACCTACGGATGGTAGCGACGGGGCGTCGTCAGATCGATGAGCCATCTTGCTACTCCATCATTTTTTACTGAGTCTGCCATTTTGGGGGCTGATATCAAACACCTAAGTGTGGAGTAATGCCCCCAATCGACAGGGCGTAGGTCAGAGTACGGACGTCGATTGCATTTGTCATTTGGACACTCCCTAGGGAGTCTACAACCAGCTTTTGGGTCCTCCTCAAGGACCATTTGGTTGGTCCTTGGGGATTCTTGCCTAGATGTTTATACCCTAGATACATCTATATACCAGTTAGGATCCCCCCTATCAATTTAGACCCCACGCAACACATAAAATATACAAAGACACACTAGAACACACTAGCACGTCTAAAGAATAACTTTTGAACATCTTGGTCGTTATTTGATATTTGACCTCCCAACCACTTCAAATCA
Source organism: Solanum sitiens (assembly GCA_016801875.1). Lineage (NCBI taxonomy): Eukaryota > Viridiplantae > Streptophyta > Magnoliopsida > Solanales > Solanaceae > Solanum > Solanum sitiens. Next base: position 278,348 of record JABWTJ010000797.1, read on the forward strand.
TCTATACAATCTCTAAAACACTTTATTAACATATTATTAACCTTTTTAGGCTTATGTGAGGCTCTAGCTACCTTAGTTCATTTTTTAGGGTCTTACAGTATCCCCCACTTGGGAACATTTATCCTCGAATGACACTAGGAACTTTTAAAACACTTTCAAGGAACCAATGGAAACCATATAGCAGTTCGAAACATTCAACATGTTATCACATAATTGTCAATGCATCAAACTTTTAAAGAACTCTAGCTTCATACAATCGAACAATTAAAGCAACATAATCAAACATGGATTACTCTTACCATTTCTTTCCATGCTTACATACTTCTTCATACTCATTTCCGTTTGGAGGAACTACGTTCACCAACTTTAGGCATGCTCATTATTTCCTCATAAGGTTAGACATACAATAGATTTCAAATACATACATAGGCATAATCCACACTTAAATTCATGGGAAAATTAAGCATTTCATTTAGTTGCAAACAAAAATAATCATGAATCATGTAGGTCAACTAAAATCTTATAACTTAGACATAATACCATCAAGGTCATACATGACATTACCGTGTTTAACTTTTTGTTCAAGGAGTAACTACCTTCTCCTAGTCACAACATACACAGATAGTATCATAGAGTTCACATAAAAGCAATGCATAAGGGTCAATTCATTTTAAGGAGGATTTCTTTACTACAAACCACAACTCTCTTCATTATGAAGTCAAAATGGCAGATCAAACCTCACACCTCATAATAATAGGAAGTTATTTCATACAAATTTCAATTTTCTAGCATTACACTAGCTTTCATAAACATGCATTATTTAGGAAAGTTGTTACAATTCATAGGCACACATTGATGACTTTGGCTAGACATACCATCAATTCTCAAGAGTGAGCCTACAACAACACTTCCTAAGTCATAAAAGTCACACATTTGTAAAGGGACTCATCATTTCTTATTTAAAGAAAACTCAAAACCTCATTATTAGGCAAAAACACCCTCATATCAAAAGTGCTATCAAGCATGCCCATCTAGACATCTCAAGAAGTTAAATGCACATTTATCATAAGAGGCACAACAACATGAGAAACACACAATTTGATCAAAATTCCTTTTTCATACAATAATGACCTTTCGTAACATGCATAACATAGTGTCATTTAAGACATGCATGACATATGGAGAATATGCAACTTACACTTATATGCAAGACTCCCATCATAAAAAGCTACTTAGGAACTCTTTGATTTCAAGCGTGAGTAGGAGTAGAAGGAAAAAATAGGGATATCTATAACCTTACTACTCACACCATCATCCCCCACTTAGGGTAAACCCATTTAAGAGAAACTTATCTCATTCAAGAGAACTTGGACTCACCAAATCCTTTTAATTAAACACCACATCACCCTTTTGGGATCAAGCTTATGCAAACTTTTCTTAACATCACCTCCTTCTATCTCTCAAGGAGGAAACATTTCCCACTATCTATTCACCCACACTCAACTAGGTGAGGAATTCCAAAGATAAAAAATGAGTAGCTAGCTTAGTCCCCTCCATAACCATCACTCAAAGTGATTCTTAACCTAGGGAAGTTCAAGGGAACTCAAAATAGGACCATTATGGCACTCATAACCTTACCATCTTAGCTATTATCTTGCACTTGGGGTAAGCCTTCTCAAATATTTATCACCTCATACCCTTAAACACCAAGGGTAATTTCATAACTCATCACCTTCTACCACCAAGTCATAACAAGGGTAGTAGTTTCAAATTTTAAGCCTACAAAGGTCATCACCTTTTATGGAAACTTCCAAGCAACCATGCCTAGGTACAATCTAAGTACTTCCTCAAATGGCCATACTTAAGATCAACCTTAAAAGACAACTAACAACTTCATGGTAGGTCAACATTAATTTTCTCGTTCTCTTTAATAGTTAACGGGTACATACATCCCTCTAAGCCACCCTTAGGGCAAAGCATAACCCCAACCTAGGGAATAAGACCCTTTCCTCCCTTCCCCAATCTTAGAATAGTTTCATATAGGGACTCATCTACTAGTCACAAGGGTTCTCCCATTAACTAGCATGCTTCACAACCACCTTACAAGATAAGCACACTACTTCCCCTTCTTAGGAGAAAGCCTATAAAAAATACTCCAATCCACACAAGGGCAACTATGGAGGATTACTCAAATAACAAGGCAACATCAATCTTTCACTATTTACAACATTTCTCCAAATCACTTCAAGCCTATTTCATGACATTTCACTATCATCATACATAATCATAAAAAACTTATCATTCTAAAGGGAACTCCATTCAACTATAACAACCATTAATAAGCTATCACCATATCATATGATAACTTTTAAACATATGACCTCAATTCTCATAAATCACATATGGCCATAAATCACATCAAACAATCCAATTTCACCTTCACATATACTCATCCGCCGCCCTTAGATTCACCAAGTCATCATTCTCAAGTCAAGGGCAGCATAATTGAAATATAATTAGTAAACAAGTAAACAATATACAAGGAGTATAAAGTTGGATAATTAAAGCTCCAAATGTCAATAAAGTTCATAGCACAATTTTCCAAGAGGTTTAATAACAAGACTTGCCTAATATATATATCATGTCTTCACACCAAGCACGAGCAGAAACAAGAAAGGTCGACGCCCTGTATCAAGAAGGTTCCAAGCCCAATAATCAAGAGAACCAAGAACCATATTAAAAATGGCTTTTTAGTTGGTATTTAAAATGGACAACTATCATACTTAAGACGAACTAAAAATCCAGAGTCAAGATGGCAAATGATCCGAATCAAGAGGCATGCCAATAGTGACAAAGTCACAGCAACAAGAAGAAGGACAAAGTCCCAACAAGAATGCCAAGTGATCAAACAATCCTTACAAGTGGGCGAGTTACAACAAGAGTCTTTAACGTCTTAAATGACAACAACACAACAATGCAAAGCGACAGGAGGTAATCAACGTACAAATATAAACTTGCAGATATACCAGCAGATAAAAATAGTACAAATACAAGTTTATACACAAACCTCAACGCTTTATCAAAGAAACAGTCCAACACAACTTCAAGAGTTCAAACCATAGAACAACCAACCTATGAAGGTCCTCAACTTGTTCACGAGTATATACAACCTTAAAAATGCAATTAAATAACTTCTTTAATTACTAGTATCTCCAAAATGTCAAAGTAAAATAGGAGAACCATCACAAGTAAGCATGGCCTGTACAAATACGACTAAGCTCCCAAAACAGTGATTTTGTCCAACAAAAGTACTTCATGTCGCAACTTAGTTTTGAAATAGGAAACGGCAAAACTGGACTTTATACCCTTCATAAAAGATGTAGGTACATCTATTAATATTGAAAATAATCAAGAATCACATCAATATACATTTTGTACAAAAAGATATAATCAAAACACTAACAGTTGTACAGACATGATTTCTAATTCCAGAAGCTGGACAGAACTTGTCCTATGTTGAGTCCCATATTTCGAATCTATAACAGCAAAATTAGAGTTCTCTATGAACGTAAGTATTGTATAAATACGAATTATATTTCCAAATCATATTACTCACTGTAAACAAAGTTTTATTGAACGAGATATGATTAAATTACCAAACACTAGCCAGCATTAAAAGAAATTCTTTATCACTTACCAAGATGAAGTGTGTGTGTTGAATTCAGCCAAAAGGAGCTAGTTTTTTTCTTGATTTTGAAGAACAACTGTTTATCTAATGTTATAATGTTCTTAGTCTTAAGGAAAACGAAATTAACCAAAGGAGGTGTAAAATATATAGATACAAAATGATCCTCATCACATGTACACATGTCACCAAAAGGGTCTGCCCCTAAAAATAGTTGGCTGCCCAAGAAGCATACATATATACCCATTTTTATGTACCTTACACACACACTTTCAATATATGTGTAAATATAATTAGAAAATTACGCAAATACCCCCATACAATACGTTAAATTACGCTAACAATTTATGTTAAGCACGTTTTCAATTATCACAAAATTTCAAGTTCCCAAAATGAGAATAAAACATATTATAGTAATGTATGGATATGTAAATCATGGTCTAGTATCTTATGGGGTGTTACACCTCTATCCCTCTTAAAGAAATTTCGTCTCGAAATTACCTTAGGCTAGTCCCGAAACAATTGCGGATATTGATCCCTCATCTCTTCTTTTCTCTCCCAGGTAGCTTGTTTTCCAGAATGGTTCAGCCAAAGTACCTTTACTAAGGAGATTCACTTGTTCCTAAGCTGCTTTACTTCCCGAGCTTGAATTAGGATATGTTCTTCATTATACGTCAAGTCAGGATTAACCTCAATAGATTGAACTGGAAAAATATGAGATGGATCATAATGGTATCTTCGGAGCATAGAAACATGGAAGAAAATGTGGATATTGTCTAACTCCAGTGGTAAAGCCAATTTATATGCAACTGGGCCAACCCTTTCAAGTATCTCATAAGGTCCAATAAAACGGGACTAAGTTTTCCTTTTAGGCCAAATCTCATAATTTGTTTTCCATGGAGACACCTTTAAGAATACATTACTTCCAACTTGATATTCAATGTCATGCCTTTTTTATCAGCGTATGACTTTTGTCTATCCGAGGAAATCTTTAAACGATCCTTGATAATTTTCACCTTGTCCTCGGTTTGCTGCACCATTTCAGGACCAATAAGCTTTCTTTCACCAATTTCACTCCAACAAAGAGGGGTCTGACATTTTCTTCCATATAAGGTTTCATAGGGAGGCATTCCAATACTTTATTGGTAGCTATTATTGTAAGCAAAATCTATCAAAGCCAAGTGTTTGTCCCAACTACACTTAAACTCCATAATGCAAGCTCGAAGCATATCCTCTAAAATTTCTTTCCGACTGGCCGTCTGTCTGAGGATGGAACAAAGTGCTAAATTTCAACTTAGTACCCAAAGCTTCCTGCAAGATGTCCCAAAACCTAGATGTAAACCTTGGGTCTCAGTCAGATACAATATACACAGGGAACCCATGTAATCTTACAATCTCATTAATGTATAACTCGGCTAAACGCTCAAGTGAGTAATCCATTATAATTGCTAAGAAGTGAGCACTCTTTGTTAGCCTATAATCAATCACCCATATTGCATCATGATTTCTCTGAGTGTGAGGAAGTCCAAAAACAAAGTCCATCGTTATTCTCTCCCATTTCCATTCCGGCATCGACAAGGGCTGTAGTAAACCAACCGGGACTTGACGTTCTGCCTTTACTTGTTGACAAACCAAATATTTTGAAATGAACTCTGCAATGTCTCTCTTCATACCATTCCACCAATAATTTTCTTTGATAGTCTGGTACATCTTTGTACCTCTAGGATGCATTGCATATGGTGAAATATGTGCTTCTTACAATATTTCTCTCCTCAACTTGTCATCATTAGGGACACATAACCTGTTTGATAAAGTAAGACACCATCCTTTGTTAATGTAAATCAAGCTTCTCCCCATTTTGGACCTCTCTAGTCAATTTTACAAGTTTATCATCTAAGTTTTGTGCTTCCTTCACTTGTTCAAGTAATATTGGCTTTACTTGCAAATTAGCAATTACTGAACCATTTGACTCAGGTGTAAAACAAACATTCAGGGCTCTTAACTCAAGGAGCAATGTCAAAGGACTCAAAGAAATGCTTGCGAAATATTTTCGACTTAAGGCATGATCAACCACATTAGCTTTACCTGGATGATTATCAATCGTGCAGTCATAATCCTTGATGATTTCAAGCCATCTACGCTATCTTAAGTTCAGATCCTTTTGAGTACCCAAGTACTTTAAGCTCTTGTGATAAGTGAATATATGACATTTCTCTCCATACAAATAATGTCGCCAAATTTTTAAAGCAAACACTATTGCAACAAGTTCAAGATCATGAGAAGGATAATTCAATTCGTGCGGTTTTAATTTCTGAGAGGCATAATATATTACCTTCCCTTCTTGCATCAAAACGCATCCTAGGCCATTGTGAGACGTATCACTGTACACTATGTATTCTATCCATTCAACTAGTAGAGTAAGTATAGGGGCTTGAGTCAATAAGGATTTAAGTGTTTCGAAGATCTTTTGACATTTTTCATCCCAAATAAACTTTACTTCCTTCTGCAAGTGTTTAGTCAAAGGGGAGGCAATAATGGAAAAGCCTTTCACAAATCTTCTATAATATCCTGCTAAGCCCAAGAAACTTCTTACTCTAGTCGGACTTTTGGGAGGTCTCCATTCAACAACTGCCTGTATCTTACTAGGATCCATCTTCACGCCTTCACTTGATACAACATGTCCTAGAAAAGACACCTCACCAAGCCAAAACTCACACTTAGAAAGTTTAGCATAAAGTTCTTTCTCCTTCAAAATCTGCAAAATAATCCGGAGGTGTTTATCATGGTCCTCACTATTTCTGGAATATATTAAGATATCATCTATAAAAACAACCACAAACTGATCAAGATAGGGCTTGAATACTCGATTCATTAGATCCATAAATACAGCAGGAGCATTTGTTAATCCGAACGCCAAAAATTCATAATGACCATACGGTCTTCTAAAAGCAGTTTTAGGAATATCATTCTCTCTAACACGCAGTTGGTGGTATCCAGACCTTAAATCGATCTTTGAGAATACTTTAGCACCCTTCAGTTGGTCAAACAAATCATCAATCCTTGGTAATGGATATCTATTCTTTATGGTTATTCTGTTCAATTATCTATAGTCAATACAAAGCCTAAGAGTGTCATCTTTCTTTTTTACAAATAAAACAGGGGCTCCCAAGGAGAAACACTAGGTCTAATAAAACCTTTCTCAAGAAGTTCTTGCAATTCTGATTTCAATTCTCTTAATTCTGCTAGAGCCATTCTATAAGGAGTTATGGAAATAGGGTTGGATCCAAGAATAAGCTCGATTGGAAATTCAACCTCTCTTTCCGGAGGCAATCCAGGAAGGTTTTGTGGAAAGACTTCTGAAAAATCACATACAACAGCTATGTCCTTGATACAAGGACTCTCCAACTGTGTATCAACTATGTGAGCAAGGTATGCCCCACAACCTTGACACATAAACTTTCTTGCCAAGGCCGCAGAAATAATACTAGATGTCAAAGATCTTTCACCTTGTATGATGATATGTGAACATGTAGGATCTCTAAAAGTCACAAGATTTGACCTACAATCTACGACTGCATGATATTTATAAAGCCAGTCCATCCCGATAATAACATCAAATTCCTTGAAGGGAATTTCAATCAAATTAGCAAGGAAGACTAGATTTTGAATTACAAAGGGACAATCATGATAAATTTGATTACACACAACCAGATAACCCAATGGACTTTCAACCAGCACATCGAAATTAAGTCTCATGGATTTCACATTTTCAGGAAGGACAAGTGATGAACAATTATAGGAATGTCTAGAACCAGGATCAAACAATGTAAACACACACAAGCCAAATAAGTAAAATTTACTGTCAACCACATCTTGTCCATCTTGATCATCCCTCTGCCTCATAGCATAAGCGCATGAAGTACCCCTTTGTCCACTAGCTTGATTATCTCAACTTACACCTGCTGCTTGGGTGTTTCTAGGCCTTGCACCTTTATTAGTTTGAGGAGTATTAACAGAAGGCTTATGAACCGAACCTTTAGTTTTCGAGGAAGGAGCATTATTAGGATTAGGACAGTCCTTCACTTTATGATCAAATCTCTCACAATTAAAACATGTACCAGAGGATCTCCTGCAAGTATCAAAATGATTCTTTCCACATTGCGGACAAGTGGGAACGCGAGGCTTGCCTTGACCATAATTTGGAGTGCTAGCTGTAGAAAAATCTGATCTATTTTGCTTCTATTGAGATGGCCTATTATCACTACTAGACTTAGAATTATCAAACCTTCCCCTTTTTGATGGACCTCCAAAATCTATTTTCATTTCTACTAGCTTTTTCTTTATCAAGTTGTTCCCAAGTAAAAGCAGCAGACACTAACTTACAAAAGTTCTCATATTGCAGGATCGTCACATTTTTCCTAATGGAATCATTTAAACCATCTTCAAATTTCCTGCACTTATTTTTTTCCTCTTTAATAATACCCCCAGCATAACGAGAGAGCCTTAGAAACTTTTGTTCATATTCAGCAATAAACATGCCTTTTTGCCTTAGATTCAAAAACTCTTTTTTTATTTGCATCACAATAAGCCGGTGGTACATACTTCATGCGAAATTCCTTAAGAAAATCATCCCAAGTAAGAACATGAGGTTTTACCTTGGCATTCAGAACACTTACCCACCAATCATAAGCATCCTTTTGTAATAGTGAAATAACATACTTAAATTTCGCAACATCTGAACACTCCAACTGCTCAAACACCCTCTCCATGCGATCTAACAATTGTAAAGCATCAGTAGGATCAACCGTGCCTTCAAACTCCACTCCACCTATTTTCCTCATTTTCTCAAAGTTAATCACATTGGGATCATGCATCGATTCAGCCATGTGGTGGAACAATTCAACCATTTGTTGAAAAGGAGGATTCATGGCTTGAGTACCATTAATCATATGAGGATGTGAACTAGCTCTTAGACGTTGATGGTTTCCCACTTCAGACCCGCTAGTGTGGGAACATGCGCATTTGAGATATGTTCTCCAACCCCTTCCAGTGCATGAGGTTGAGAAACAGAGGCACCCGAACCTTCACGAGCAACTTCCATAGGTCGGTTAGAAGAAGTGGCCATAACTTAATTCCTTCAAAAGGGAAGATCACACTGCATTAAGGACATGTACATGATGTATGTGCACTCTACATGCAATAAGGATATGGAAAACCATGTAAGTGAACATGAACTCTAAATAGAACCTTTTTGAAAGCAAATAACTATATAAGTAACTCACAACAAAAATCCTAGAACCACAAACCTATGCTCTGATACCAACACCTGTAGCGCCCCTTTCCGAGAGATACTACAACTTGACAAGAAACCTAATTTAATACTTGCGACATTTAAAAGAGATTAACTAAAGTACACTAATATTTTTATCTAGTTGAGGGATTAGGTTCATAACGAATAATTTAGTTAAGGATGTACATATTCCCTGCTTTAAATATTTAATTAAGGTCAAAATTTATATGGCACGAAATTTTAACTAACGACGAAAAAGCCTCCCAAAATATGTTAAGCAAGACCGACAAGCTTACATGCATATATTATCCTCACATTTAAGGACGAAATAACAATAGTATTACCAACTTCCATGTAGCAAAACTCAGCATGCTCATGCCTCACACAACTTACAAAACATATCGTAAATTATTATATTACGGGACTTGCGTTTACACACCCCAAAAAGATAAAAATGTATAGTCATACTTATATTACAACTCATGGTGACATGACCAAATCAACCCTCAAAATCTAATTAATTATACAACACATAGATCGTGCAAAATTCCAAGGTTTATACAAAATATATTTATGCCTATATGCAAGTGTGATCTCCCTTTAAGGCTTTCAAAATCTCCATCTTCAATGACCAACTTCAACCGACCTCTCGAACATTCCCTACGATAGAAACAACTATCGCTAAGCATAAAGCTTAGTGGTGTAAAGATTCACCAAGTCATCATTCTCAAGTCAAGGGCAGCATATGGAAATATAATTAGTAAACAAGTAAACAATATACAAGGAGTATCAAGTTGGATAATTAAAGCTCCAAATGTCAATAAAGTTCATACCACAATTTTCCAAGAGGTTTAATAACAAGACTCGCCCAATACATCATGTATTCACACCAAGCACGAGCAGAAACAAGAAAGGTTGACACCCTGTATCAAGAAGGGTCAAAGCCCAATAATCAAGAGAACCAAGAACCATATTAAAAATGGCTTTCTAGTTCGTATTTAAAATGGACAACTCTCATACTTAAGACGAACTAAAAATCCAGAGTCAAGGTGGCAAATGATCCGAATCAAGAGGCATGCCAATAGTTACAAAGTCACAGCAACAATAAGGACAAAGTCCCAACAAGAATGCCAAGTGATCAAACAATCCGTACAAGTGGGCGAGTTACACAAGAGTTTTTAACGTCTTAAACGAGAACAACACAACAATGCAAAGTGATAGGAGGTAATCAACGTACAAATATAAACTTGCAGATATACCAGAAGGTAAAAATAGTAAAATTACAAGTTTATACACAAACCTCAACGCTTTATCAAAGAAACAGTCAAACACGACTTCAAGAGTTCAAACCATAGACCAACCAACGTATGTAGGTCCTCAACTTGTTCACGAGTATATACAACCTTAAAAATGCAATTAATAACTTATTTAATAATAGTATCTCAAAAATGTCAAAGTAAAACAGGATAACCATCACAAGTAAGCCTAGCCTATACAAATACGACTAAGCTCCCAAAGCAGTGATTTTGTCCAACAAAAGTCCTTTATGTCGCAACTTAGTTTTGAAACAGGAAACGACAAAACTGGACTTTATACCCTTCATAAAATATGTAGGTAAATCTATTAGTCTTGTAAATAATCAAGAATCACCTCAAAATACATTTTTTATAAAAAGATATAATCCAAACACTAACATTTGTACAAACAGGATTTCTAATTCCAGAAGATGGACAGAACTTGTCCTATGTTGCGTCCCATATTTCAAATCTACAACAGCAAAATTAGAGTTTTCCATAAACTTAAGAGTTGTACAATTACAAATTGTCTTTCCAAATCATATTTCCTCACTGTATACAAAGTTATATTGAACGAGATATGATTAAACTATCAAACACTACCCAGTATTATAAGAAATTCTTTATCACGTACCAAGATGAAGTGTGTGTGTTGAATTCAGCCAAAAGGAGCTAGTGTTTCTCTTGATTTTGAAGAACAACTGTTTATCTAATGATATGTTTTTAGTCTTCAGGAAAATGAAATCAACCAAAGGAGGTGTAAAATATATAGATACAAAATGATCCTCATCACATGTACACATGTCACCAAAAGGGGCTGCCCCTAAAAATAGTTGGCTGCCGAAGAAGCATACATATATACCCATTTTTATGTACCTTATACCCATACTTCCAATATATGTGTAAATATAATTAGAAAATTACGCAAATACCCCCATACAATACATTAAATTAAGATAACAATTTATGTTAAGCACGTTTTCAATTTTCACAAAATTTCAAGTTCCCAAAATGAGAATAAAACATATTATAGTAACGTATGGATATGTAAATCATGGTCTATTATCTTAGGGGTGTTACAATTACTTTAACATGCATTCATAAAATTCATAAATAAGATAAGTCTTTATCTCATAAAGGTTCTAATCTTATCTTTTCTTGAAGTCCACTAGTGCAATGCATGGGTAGGGTGCATAGTCCTACATGTATTAAGTAAGCTTCTCAAGGAGTTATGATTAGAGTTCATATTCTTATCTTAATTTATTTTTTAACTTTCGAGATACATAGCAATAACCAACATAGACCATGTGAGCTACATGGGAATCTGGTGTTCTACTCCCACACCGAAAAGAGAGGGTACTACTTGCCAAGGTAGGACCTTCATACATAATAGCTATTCTAGTGGATCCACTAAGTTAAGACCTACGGGGGCACGTAGTTATGGAACATGGAGATTTCTACTAGAAACCTTGACTTGCTAGACGTGGAGGTTTCCATCTCACGAGACAACATCTATGTTGGGAAGGCGGACTTGCTAAACGTGAAGGTTCTCTTGTGGCAATCCAGATTTACTAAACGTGAAGCCCACACTCTCATTTTCAAGCTCACTCGATGCTAAGCTCAAACTCCCTTTTATAACATATTTAAGACATTAAATAACATTAGTTCATAAAGTAAGCTTTAGCAGCTTGCTCCTTCTTACTCATATAGCTCAAAGGTTTCTAAGATGAGAATGTCCTTTCATTATAGAACCTGCTATTCATACAATCATGTGTGTCTGCATACATATGTGAGATCTACCTTCACATAAATACCTCTAGGAACTCATGTTCATAACTTCATTTATCATATACTTACATGCATAGTAATAGGTAATAATGCATATGAGAACTATCCTTTCATTTGTCATACTGAATCTACCGTACTCATAGGCATTCATGAAGTGTGTGTACATTGGTCAATATGATAACATAATATCCATATCATGGTATTGATAAAGACACCCTCTAAAGATCACAACACATGTACAACATCCTTCAAGTCTCAAGTTAAGCACATATACAGTATTAAGGACTATAGAATGCACACATTCACATTACATCATAGGATACAAGAACATATTCAACATTAGAATAGGAACCTCCTAACATGCATAGGATCACATATTCACATATTCATATAGGGTTCACATAGGTAGGGGTAATGCAACAATACTATTCATTTCAACAAGTCACATACACCAGACCTAACCCTAACATGATCATCCTCATATATATAACATCATCCACAAACCTATATCATACAACTAGTATGGAACACTATACATATAATTTACATAACATCAATTCACTTAGAACATGATACTAGAATCAAAGGTTACACCCATCAACTTCATACACATGAAATCATCATATCAATTCATCTTGAATCTAATGCATTCAAGGCCATGATCACAACACATAATGATATACAAGAATCTTAACATCGCCACCATAAGTGGACCATACCAATCAACACAATTCATTATTCATACTATGCTAAATAGAAAAAAATAGGTTAACTTACCAACTCTCCAAGCTATGATCATCTTTGATCAATTCCCAAAAATTCATAATAAATTGATATAAAGGAATATAGAACTAAGAAATTCATTACAATCTAAACATAATCTAATCATCATCTAATCAAGATCACAAGACCCATATTATATCATAATTTGAGAGGTTAAGGAGATCATGAGTTCTTCATGGAATTGGATTGAAAATCATATTAAAACCATTGACCAATCATATATTCATCACTAGAATGCTTTTGAAATCACTTTAACAATGAACCCATGGCTAAATTGAAAGATAGGATTTTTGACTTTAGAATCATGTTTGAAAACATTTGAAAGAACTCCTTAGATGGAAGATTAACATAGGATGAAGGGTTACCATACCTTACTACATGAGAAGCCCGCGATATTTTGAGAAGAAAGAACAACGAATCCATCTCCATAGCTTGTTCTTGAGCTTGGTATCCAATAGAGGTTTTGGGGGTTTCATATTTGGGGAGGGGGGGGGGGAGGTTAGATTTGAAGAATGAGTTCTAAATTAGGTTTAAAGCTTATATACTAACTTAAAATACCTAAAGACAACTAAAATAACCGTCCATGTTTTAATTAGGATGTGGGGTGAATTTCTTAGTTCACCCCTAGCATGGCAGCGTGGAGCAGGCAGATTGCGGGTGCAACTTACGGATGGCAGCGACGGGAGATCATCAGATCGATGAGCCGTCCTGATGCTCCATCGTTTTTGACTGAGGCTCCCATTTTTGGGGCTGAGCTCACACACCTAAGTGTGGAGTAATGCCCCCAATCGATGGGGCGTAGGTCAGAGTACGGACGTCGATTGCATTTTTCGTTTGGACACTGCCTAGGCTGTCTACTGCCAGCATTTGGGTCCTCCTCAAGGACTCTTTGGTTGGTCCTTGGGGAGTCGTGCCTAGACTTGTAGACCCTAGATAAGTCCATACACCATTTAGGATCCCCCTATCATTTTAGACCCCAATAAACACATAAAACATACAAAGACACACTAGAACACACTAGCACGTCTAAAAACTAACTTTCGAACACCTTGGTCGTTCTTTGACGTTTGACCTCCAAACCACTTCAAATCATTTATACAGGCTCTAAAACACTTTATTAACATGTTATTAATCTTTTAAGGCTTATGTGAGGCTCTAGATACCTTAGTTCATTTTTTAGGGTCTTCCAACATCCCCCACTTGGGAACATTCATCCTCGAATAACACTTGGAAATTTTGAAACACTTTCAAGGACTCAATGAACCATATAGCAGCTCACAATACTTAATATGTTTTCACATAATAGTCAATGCATCAAACTTACAAGGAATACGAGCTTCATACAATCGAGCAATTAAAGCAACATAATCAAACATGGATTACTCTTACCATTTCTTTCCATGCTTACATACTTATTCATACTTATTACCATTTGGAGGAACTACCTTCTCCAACTATAGGCATGCTCATTATTTCCTCATGAGATTAGACATACAATGGATTTCAAGTACACACATAGGCATAATCCACACTTCAACTCATGAGAAAATTAAGCATTTCATTTAGTTGCACAATACAAAAATCATGATCATATAGGTCAAGTACAATCTTATAAATTAGACATAATACCATCAAGGTCGTACATGACATTACCATGTTTCACTTTTTCTTCGAGGATGAACTACCTTCTCCTAGTCACAACATACACACATGGCATTTTAGAGTTCACATAAAAGCAATGCACAAGGGTCAATTCATTTGAAGGAGGATTTCTTTACTCCAAACTACATTATGCTCAATATTATTTTCCTCATGAAGTCAAACTGGAAGCTCACACTATACACATCACAATAATAGGAAGTTATTTCATACAAATTTCAATTTTATAGCATGACCCTAGATTTCATAAACATGCATCATTTAGGAAAGTTGTTACAATTCATAGGCACACAATGATGACTTTTGCTAGACATACCATCACTTCTCAAGAGTGAGCCTACAACAACACTTCCTAAGTCATAAAAGTCACATATTTTTAAAGGCACTCATCATTTCTTATTTATAGAAAACCCAACACCTCATTATTGGGCCAAAACACCCTCATATCAAAAGTTCTATCAAGCATGCCCATCTAGCCATCTCATGAAGTTAAATGGACATTTATCATATCAAGAGGCACAACAACATTAGAAACATGCAATTTGATCAAAATTCCTCTTTCATGAAATAATGACCTTTCATAACATGCATAACATAGTGTTATTTAAGATATGCATGGCATATGGAGAATATGCAATTTACACTCATATGAAAGATTCCCATCATAACAAGCTACTTAGGAACTCTTTGGTTTCAAGCTTGAGTAGGAATATCAAGAAAAAATAGGGATATCTACAACCTTACTACTCACACCATCATCCCCCACTTAGGGTGAACCAATTTAAGAGAAACTTATCTCATTCAGGAGAACTTAGACTAACCAAATCCTTCTAGTCAAAAACCACATCACTCTCTTGGGATCAGTCTTATGCAAACTTTTCTTAACATCACCGAATTCCATCTCTCAAGGAGGAACCATTTCCCACTAGCTATTCACTCACACTCCAGTAGGTGAGGAATTCCAAAGATCCCAAATGAGTAGCTAGCTTACTCCCATCCATAACCATCACTTAAAGTGATTCTTAACCTAGGGAAGTTCAAGGGAACTCAAAATAGGACCATTATGACACTCATAACCTTAACATCTTAGCCATTATCCCACACTTGGAGTAATCCTACTCAAATATTTATCACCTAATACCCTTAAACACCAAGGGTAATTTCATAACTCATCACCTTTTACCACCAAGTCATAACAAGGGTAGTAGTTTCGGATTTTAAGCCTTCAAGGGTCATCTCCTTTTGTGGAAACTTCCTACCAACCATGACTAGGTACAATCTAAGCACTTAATCAAATGGACATACTTAAGATCAACCTTAAAAGACAGCTAATCACTTCAAGGTAGGTCAACATCAATTTTCTCCTTCTATTTAAGAGTTAAAGGGTACATACATCCCTCTAAGCCACCCTTAGGGCAAAGCATAACCCCAACCTAGGGAATAAGACCCTTTACTCTTTTCCCCATTGGTATACACATTCAATCAATAAAAAACACAAAGTAAAGTTGAGATAAAATTAAAATGGAATAGTAATTTTAATTTAAACGCAATCATTTAAATATCTAAACTCGTTATTTCACAAAAAGTAATAGATGCAATTATTTATGTAGAATTAAAGGTATACATTAAGGAGTAGTATATATTCTTCCCAAGTTTATTTATGGAAAACAGAATTAACGCTCCATAATTATATTTTATCTAATTACGCTCCATGGTTATAGTTTAGTTTGATATGGAGACTTAGATTTGTATGTCACATTTTTTGTTTTATATATATATATATATATATATATTCACATCCCGAGGCCACACCCTAGAAGATATGACACTCTCGGAGTACAACTGGCGTACTCAACCTCTCGGAGGTCTTATACAAGCCCTTACATATTGTTCATCGCATATACATAGTGAAAAGTAGTGCAGAATTAAAGTTTTTCACAAAACATTTCATAGTATTTAAAACTCTTTCATATAAAATCATGGGAAATACTAAGTCTCAATCTCATCAAACTTAGACACGAGTATACTTTGGGACACGGCCCATACACAATACGAAAATAGAAATACTTAGTTTATTACAATACTTTAATAAGAGACATAAAAGACATCTATATATGCCCTCGAGTCAATTGAGGACATACTTCACTTTGCTTGAATGACTCTAGAATCCAAGCTCTCTTTCATGATCCTTCTCACCTTTCAAACACAATAGAGATAGATAAAAGCATGGATTAGTACAACCACATGTACTAAGTATGGCATAATGCATAAAATCATGAAAACATACTTTTATTGGAAATATGCATCTTTTCATTTAAATATTATAATATAATCATAAGAATAACATTTCACAACTTAGAAACACATAAGGAAACACTTAAACCATTTATCATATTTTTGGAAGCACTTTACAGTAACTTCACCTCACTGTACAGTGAAGTTACTTACCTTCACCTAAGACACCTTCTAGTATGTACTTACCCACTACAAGCTGTCCTAAGACTTACTTAAGTAAGACAAAGAGAGACCGCCCATACAAACTCTCTAGGCACACCTAAATGACCCTTAAGACCACATATAATGACATCAACACACACTTACAAGACACCAATCACATGAACATGAGATCCTTCTACCAAAGGTGATTCTAAGTCTCACTTGAGTGAGTTGTGAAGCGACCGCCCATATAATCCCTTACACACACTTATGAGATCATATAGACTACCTAACATAGAATCATTCTCACTTAACACAACCACATATAGATAGTATGACATTCTCCTTCCAAAGGCTATCAAAAGACTTACTTAAGTAAATCAAGAAGATAACGTTCTATGATTGATCTCTTCAATATTAACTAAGCAATCCTTAAGATTACCTAAGTTTATATTATGTCTACATATTCAACCATTTTCCCTAACTAGAGTCATTCTTAAGACTTATCTAGGTAAGATAAGAAGTGACCATTCCTATGCCCCCTTCACACCTTAACTAAACATCCCTTAACTACAAGAGATAAGTACTTATTCATTTAACATACTTTCTTAACTTAAGTCATTACATTCATTAGTTCATTTAAGACTCATTCATCACATAGGGACATTCAAATAATGGTCTTGCACAAGACCTAGGGACTCTAACTAACACCTTCAAAGCCTATTGTGCAATGTCAAGATAGCATCTCATACCACCACCTAAACTTCATAGAACTTATCTAACGCTAGTAGGTATCCCATATGATGAGAATAGGCAATAACCAACATAGACAATGATAGCAAGACATGGAATCCGAAGTTCTAACCTACTCCAATGAGGGTGTTCTACTTGCCAATGGTAGAACTTAGACACAACCCATGTAGGCACATGGTTCAGGATTATGAAGGGTGTGCTTTGTAATCTAGTCCCACTCTTTAACTAGAACTACTTCCCTTACCAGACTCACTCGGTGCTATCCTTTGTTCTCATAGAGTAATTTACATTAAAGGTTCATATAAACGGGTTCCATATCAAGTTCATAACCCAATCACATTTACCCTACCAAAGAGGTCCACTAGGGCTACCTTACAATGGCGACAAGAAGCTCATAATGAATTTCCTAAGGATTGATATGATGCCGTTCCAGCCAACAAACCTTAAGTCTATCATTCCTTTACTTGAAGAATACCATTACGACTTTCGACTTTAACATTTATAACCTTACCACTACGTTCAAGGTTTCACATAAAGTACCCTCTTAGCATCATTTAAGGTCTCATGTCATTCATATATACAAGACTAAGAGGCTTTAGCATACTAAGTCAAGACATATTATTTTCACATTCATACATGCATCAAGTAAGGGACACAAGTCAACCAAGACAACACACAACATACTTCACTTTAACACATATTACATGTCATTCTTGAAACACATAAAAATAACCATTATCATCTTTAAGTCATCATATACACTACCATATCATCATCAATATGATCATCATAGACTCATATAGTCAAGTAGGAATAACCATGCATCAACCCTAAGACTATACACATAAAGCCATAGTCATAGTCTAACATGATCACCTAAATAACATCAATAGAAGAACACATATACTTTCACATTACTTATAATCTAGATAGACATTATCCAAATTCACATAATCATCATAATACTTCAAGTAGTTGCCGACAAGGCCATGATCATCATAATACATAAAAGTAACGCCGACAAGGCCACATCAATTACAAGTAAAGCACGTAATACCGCCACCAAAGTGGACCATACCAATCACAACATAATTGAAGTCTAATTATCATTAAATAAAGGGAATTAAGGCAGCGTACCACCACTCCATCCTCAACACCTCAATACAATGCTAAATCATCCAATTCAATAATATAAGGCCCTTACCCGTGTCCATGAACATCAATTCAATACATAAATTATCTTACTCAATGAAACTAGGACAATTCAATATAGATTCATAAATCTAAGACAACATAGATATCAATTCAATACAATTATTACATCAATCAATAGCCCATAAAAAACTACACTAGAATTCATAAGCATTAGATCAATATTACTTAACCCATAAAGTAGTCAAAAACTAGGGTTCATCAATTACATGGATTCACAGGTTAATTAAGTTAAATTAATCTAATTAATAACAATTCAATCAATATTCAATGCTTAAAAACCTTTAATGCAAGAACCCATGGATAGATCATGAAATTGGACAATTCATCTTTGAAAACTTTAGAAAAATTCTTTGAAAATTGGGCTCCTTGATGATAGAGTTTCAAGGATCAAAAACCATACCTCAATAAAGTAAATCCCTCATTTTGAAGAATAATCTCCACTCAATTCTCCAATCCAATCCCTTCCTTGATTTTTGGCTCCAATAGAGTTCTAGAGAATTTCTAAGGGATTTTGGATTTTGATTTTGAAGAATGAAATCTTCTAAGTTTTTTAGGATTATAGACATATTTAAAATACCCAAAGAACCTTTAGGAACCTCCCTTTATCTTATTTGGAAGTGGGTTGAATTTACAATTTCACCCCTAACATTACAGTGAACCTGCGCAGGAGAACAGGCTCACAGACGGATGGCCATCGACGGCCCGTCCTTTGACCAAAGGACCGTCCTGTTTGTCCGTGGTTGGGGAATGAGGCTGGTCTTTGGCCCCTCCTTCTCCAAACCTAAGTACTGACCTACGACACCCCATTGACAGGGCGTCGACTGGCCCACTGGGAGTCGATTACCTCCGTGTTTGGGTCTGTCTAGGCAGTCTTGGCTCAATGAAAAGGGTCTTTGTCCTTGGGAATTTTTGCCCAGACGTTTCCAAACCAAACATGCTCGTATACAATTTTAGAACCGCTCACATGAATTTCATCCAAAACGAACACGTAAAACTCGACGAAACATGCATAGACACACAAGGTCGTTTCAAGGCAAAACTTTTGAACATCATGGACGTTCTTTAACGTTTGACCTCCAAACTTCACGAAACTTGGCACACTACCTATATACACCATAATAACTCATTTAAGGACCTTATAACCTCATTAATCACACATAAACATATAAAACCACATATGAGGCACATAGGTGACTTAGTCGTCCCTTGATGTTTCACTTCCAAATCACCTAAAACTCTAGACAGTGCCTCAATACCATATTATAGACCAATTTAGAACATTATACAATCATGACCAACATGTTAGACTCTAGTTCACCTAAGTCATTTTCGAGGTATTACATATATATATATATATATATATATATATATATATATATATATAACTTTTTGTTTCATAAATACTTTTTAATAGATTCTAAATGAGTATTTTGGACTATTCGTAATTATAATTAGGAAATTAGTAGGGTAGTTTTAATAAATATTTAGTTGGTGGTTAAAGAAAATAATAGTAAAATAAATCGTGGGTCACTTTCAACACTCTTATAATTAGTCAAATAATATTTAGGAAGAAATATTCTATAAAAGAGAAATAAGGGTTTAGCTGAGTGAATCCTTACCGCGGCGTCAAAGAGAACCAACGAATCTGGTGATATTTTAAGATGTTAAATTCTCGTATTGATTTATATCACAATTTGATTACTATTACTACTATGTTATTAAATAGTTTCAAAAAGAAAGTAAAACAAATCAAGAGTTGCTCGAGTTGAAAAATTGTTACTCTAAGTTGTAGTAGTTCTAGTTGTGGGGTAGGGGAAACAATAATTTCCATTGGCCATCATTATATTTTTGGCTCCAACAATCTTGAGTGTATTATATTATGAATATTAGATATATTTTATTTTGGAATTACATTAGAGTGTAGTATTAGGAAGAATTGAATTGTGTGCTACAGATTCGACGAGCAAATATATGTTGTGTTGTTGTTGTGGCTGACTAAGATCAGAGGGATTATGGAGTAATGATTGCATAATGTTGTTTGATGACTAATGATTGGCCAATTATTGGTTGATCAGACAATAAGTTTATATCATTTAGTATAATGATAAAATTGGGTTAGACGTGTTGCCACCGGTGTTCGAAACCAGTGGCTTGATCTTGAATGTTACTACATATCATCACCTTATAAATTTAGTTTAGTATATTGAGACATGTAATTAAATATTAAGTGTATTGAATTATTTAAATTTTATTAAAGTTATGTCAATTGGGGGATTTAAGACCTACCCTTAGGTTTGAACTTTAGGAAAGTGATTATATAATTAGGTGAGTTTTTGGGTCTAGGATAAACATAGAATAAATTGAGTGCTTATAAACTCGTTAACTTACAAGTTATGCATATGTAATTGATAGATTGGAGAGGTTCGGAAGCTTTGAGGAAAGGAAAAACATTGGAGAAGTAGTTTTCTTGACTCTGGTTCTTCGGTGGATGTAGGTTATGGTTTATTCTATTTGATAGATGAACTCTTAATAGTGACTGATATGCTATTGAATTTTACTGTGAAATTCGGTATGTACTTGATTGTGTGGTTGTTGGTTTGATTGTGTGGTTTGTGTTTGGTCTAAAATCCTGAGGCTGTGAAATTTATAATCTTGAACCCCCTCTCTCAGTGATGCCTTGAATAAAAAATGCTTGATGAAATATTGTTAATGAATTGAAAGTGGTGATAATAATTAATAAATTAATGATATTATTGGATTGGAGTGTCACATTTCGACACGGTATTCTTGGATCAGAGTGTCAGGTTTCGACATGGTATTCTTGGATCAGAGTGTCACGTTCCGACACTGTTTTCTTGAATCGGAGTTTCACATTCCGACACATAATAATTGGATCTGTCACACCCCGAGAGCACACCCTAGAGGATATGTCACTCTCGGAGTGCAACACGGCGTACTTGACCTCTCGGAGGTCTTGTACAAGCCCTTGACATCATTCATTGCATACATGTATGGAAAGTAGTGCGGAATTAAAACTTTTCACACGAAATATCTTAAAACGTCTTTCATACTAAAATCATAGAAATTACTAAGTCTCAACATATGCCAATCTTAGACTCAAGAATATTTGGGACACGACCAATACAATACGAATATAGAATTACTTAGTCCATTACAATACTTTAAATTAAAATAAATCTAAAGACGATTATGCCCTCGAGTCAAGTGAGGACATACTTCAACTTTGCTTGAACGATAACTAGAATCCAAGCTTTTCTTCAAGACACTTCTCACCTTCCACCTACACCTTTAGATATAACAACATGTATGGAATTAGTACAAACACATGTACTAAGTATGACATAATGCATAAAATCATGAAAACGAACATTTATGAGAAATATGCTCTTTTTGATTAAAACTTCATAGTATAAGCATAAGAATCACATTTAAACACCAAACAACACAATGAGAAGACATTACAAATTATAGCCACATTACATGAAAGTTACAGTAACATTACAGTGAAGCTTACAGTGACTTCACTGTAAGTTCATCTAAAATTCACATATCACAATATAGAATTAAAATACGTCCAAAACACATAACTATGAGATCCTTCTACAAAAGGTGATTCTAAGGTTCACTTGAGTGAGTTATGAAGCGACCGCCCATATAATCCCTGCACAGACACCTAAGAGATCCTTTCGACTACCTAAGATAAGATCATTCTCATTGTACAACATAGCATATATATAAAATATGACATTCTCCTCCCAAATGTTATCAAAAGACTTACTTAGATAATTCAAGAAGAGAACGCCCATATACCTCTCTAAGATTACCTAAATAATCCTTAAGACTACCCAACTTTAGATCATGTCTAATGTATCAACATACTTTCCTATCTAGAGTCATTCTTAAGACTTTCCTAGGTAAGATATGAAGTGACCATTCCTATGCCCCCTTAACACCTTAACTAGGCAACACTTAAACTACTCTAGATAAGTACTTATTCATTTAACATACTTTATAACTTAAGTCATTACCTTTACTAGTTCACTTAAGAAACATTCAACATATAAGGATATTTAAGTAATGGTCTTGGAGAAGACCTAGGGACTCACTCACTAACATCTTGAAAGCCTAATAGTGTAATGTCTAGATAGCGTCACATACCACCACCTAAACTTCATAGAACTTCTCCAATACTAGTAGGTATCCCATATGATGAGAATAGTCAATAACCGACACAGACCATGGTAGCTAGGCATGGATTTCGGAGTCAAGCCTACTCCAATAAAGGGTGTTCTACTTTCCAATGGTAGAACTAGGATACATCCCATGTAGGCACATGGTTATGGAATATGAAGGGTTTCTTTGTACTCTAGTCTCATCCTTAACTAGAAATACTACCCAAACCATACTCAATGGTCATAACCCAATCACATTTCACCTTACCAATGAGGGTCCATATCTAGTTCATAACCCAATCAAATTTTACCTTACCAAAGAGGGTCAAATAAGGCTACCTACGATGGTCAAGAGTATAGCTCAATGACTTTCCTAAGGATGATTTCATGTCGTTCCAGCCAACCAACCTTAAGTCCACCATTCACACAAGAAGGATACCATTACGTCAATTTCAAATATATCATAACCTTACATCTAGGATGAAGGTTCCACATATAGGACCTTCTTAGAAATGTTCAAAGTCATATGTCAATCACACATACAAGACTAAGAGGCTTTAGCATACTAAGTCAAGAACTCATATTCACATTCTACATGTATCAAGTAAGGGACACAAGTCTACCAAAGCAAGACACACACATACTTCACATATAACATATCATTCTATAAGCACATAGGAATAACCAACATCATCTATAGGTCACCCCATTCACTACTATAATATCATCAATATAACCATCAGAAGACTAATATAACCAAGTAGGAAGATTCATGCATCAACCTTAAGCCTACACACATAAGGACATAGTCATAGTCTAACATGATCACCTAATGTCAATAGAAGAACACATACTTTCACCTTACTCACAAGTAGATAGATATGATCATACTTCACATAAAACAACTACACAAACCATCATAATACATCAAGTAATGCCGACAAGGTCATGATCATCATAATTCATAAAGTAACGCCGACGAGGCCACATCATTCACAAGTAACGTACATAGCACCGTCACCATAAGTGGACCATACCAATCACAACATAATTCAAGACTTAAACTACATAAAATAAAGAGAATTAGGGTAGAGTACAACCAATCAACTATCACCACTTCGATCCATAACTAAATCATCCAACACAATATTCAAAGGCACTTACCCATGGCCATGATCACCAATTCAATCTAATACTTACAATAGATAATGAATCAAAGGTAATTCAGCAGAGATTTATGAATTTAGGGAAGCATATTAACAATTCTAACATGATTCTATCATAATTCAATAGCCCTAATTAAACTACATAAGAATTCAATAACATTAAGACATAATCAATTCACCCACAAAGTACTCAAAAACTAGAGTTCATGAATTACATGGGTTCATAGAATAATTAGGTTAAAACCATCAAATTAACATCAATTCAATCAATATATAATGATTCAAACTTTTATGCAAGAACCCATGGAGATATATCAAAATTGGACAAGTTCATCTTTGAAAGACTTTGGAAATCACTTTGAAGTTTGGCTCCTTGAAGAAAAGAGATTCAAGGATGAATGTTATATCCATAGACGCCTCGTAGCCCAACCAAAGGACCGTCCTGTTGGTCTGTGGTTTGGGTCAGAGGCTTGAAAAAATAATGTCAAGTACACAAGACTGAGCGTCAGCCTACGCTCTCCACCTACGGGGCGTCGACTGACCTACTGGCCGTCGATTGCCAACCGTAGGTAAGGCTGGTTTTGACAGATTTTGGCTACATGTTGGGTTCTTCCTCAAGGACCCTTGGTTGGTCCCCCGACGTTTCCAACCAGAATATGCTCGTATACAATTTTATGACCTCTCACATCAATTTCATCTAAAACGAACACGTAAAACTCAATGAAACACACTAAGACACACAAGGTTGTTTCAAGGCAAACCTTTCGAACGTCATGGACGTTTGACCTCCAAACTTCATGAAACTTTAAACACTGACTCATAACCCCATTTTAACTCATTTTAGGACTTCAAAACATCAAGACACAAGCGTTAGGATCTAGTTTCACCTAAGCTGTTTTAGAGGTATTACAGGATCGGAGTGTCACATTACGACACGATAATATTAAAGGAAAAAGCTATTGAATTAACTTAATATACTCAATCTCAAAGAAACCATTTCCCAAATTAGTGTGGTTTGAAGGAATGAGTCCCCACATGTGTGCTAGATATTGTGAGTGATTGTGTACTGGCTTCCGTTGTCACTTGTTCATGTTGTTAGTTGCTTGCTACCGGCTAAGTGTCATGGTTGATTTCATACTATTATTCATTGTATATTAGTTTCTATTTTGGGTTGGTCGATGATACCTACTCAATACATGTTCTTTGTACTGGCCTCTACTTGTGGTTTCTTTGTTTTTGTTTTGTGGAGTGCAACAAGTATACCATCGACTTCGACTCTCCCTCAACTCTAGCAAATCTCCAACACATCAGATATCAGGGTGAGCTAGTCCTTATAACCAGTGCTGCATTCTCTAGTTATGGCATCATTTCCTTCAATTTCGAACATGGACCATCTTATTTACGTATTTTGGTGTCTTTAATACTCTTATACATGGTATTTTGAGAACATATGTCCTTAATGTGATGACTTTCATGTTTTGGGGATAATGTGTAATAAACTTTAGAGGTTAATTTGACTGGTTAATTTAAAAAGTTTTAAGCTTTCACATTTTATCGTTATTCATAGTTGAACTATTGATATGTGTTGGGTTTAGATTCCTTGGTTCACCCATATAGGAGGTTAATTGTGGGTGCCACTCACGACTCGTTTTCGACCGTGACATATATATATATATATATATATATATATATATATATATATATATATATATAGATGCATGGATGTTAATTGAAGTAACATGAAATTTATAGAATCTCAAGATTCAAGCTAATCATTTTTAATAAAATATTTTGTCAAATGAGTACTAGTATGATACAAACACCATAACTCTTCATCAAACCACTACAACTTCATTAAAAGAACAAACATTGATTTATCAATATTCTTGATTACCAACCGCCATATAAGCGTTTCTTTCAATAAAATTTCATCTTTTGAACGACAAAATAGAGCACAATTCATATATATATATATATATATATATATATATATATATATATATATATATATATATATATATATATATATATATATATATATATATATATATATATATATATATATATATAATCAAGACATTTATATAATCAACAACAAATCCAATATTACTCAAATTTATTTTCAAATCTAATCAAATTACTTACGTATATACATATGATACATAAAAAATATAATTAAATTCAATAATTTATCAAACAAAATCATACCCTTTTAAATGATACATATACAAATTATATATATACATATGCAACATATACATTCGAGCATAAATTTGTTGTCGTACAAAGTAACTCATATGGTGTCATATATATATATATATATACCTGTGTGTGTGTGTGTGTTTGTGTTTGTGTGTGTGTGTATAGATTACCTTAAAAACATAAAATCCTAACTTGAATGTTAAATTAATATAATATCTGAAACTTAGGTTCTTACTTTTTCTATGAGTTGTGACTTTTTTGATATGTTGTGACTTTTTTTCATAGGGTAGTGATTTTTCAATGTGTTGTTACTTTTCCAAAGAGTTGTGACTTGTTGGAATGGTCATGACTTTTTAGATAAGACACATAAACATGTGTTCATATTACCCTTTGTTGACTATAAATAGAGGTGCTTCTAATCATTTACCAATTTTTTTACTCTTCTAATCTTCTTATTATTGCACTTAAAAAAATTTCATGTGATTTGTGGACGTTGAGTGAGTTCGAAGTTTATTGGAATATGAGGTACCACTATTCTGATGATGTAAATCGTTCTATCCTAAGATTGTATATTAGTAATTCCTTGTTTGGTGCACTTTTTCATGTCATGTATAACTAATGATTGAATTAGTTATACAATCTATTGTGTATTAAAAATACCAAGGAATTCTAGGTATTAGTAACACACAACATTTTAACAGTTGCATTACATTAGATAATTACAAAACTACCCCTAAAGCCTATACATTTTCTTTATTTTCATAAGTTTTTGCTTTATTTTGATTTGAATTTAGGTGTCTTTTAATTTTTTGGTGTATTAATAGCTTTATGACCTCTTAAGTATCTTTTTTTTTAAATGTAATTTCATTTTAATTTAATCAATTTTTTTACTATTGTGATTATAAATTTAATAAAGAAAACTTATTTGCCAACTTTTCACAAAAATATTTTGAGGCAATAGTACAACTATTTAATATTAGTTTTGAAAACAATAAGAAGGAGACTTAATGATATTTTAGAAAAGATTTTTTTTTGATGTTTTATTAAAGAAAAAGGAAGTGTACAAATAAATAAAGTGTGAGGGATATATTCGTAAACATATATATTTTTAATAGAAATTATGCAAGATTTGTTATTTCTACTACATCAATCAAACAAATGTATAAGAAAGGTATAACAAATAATGATTGCATAACTAATGCAAACATTACTAATGCAAGCATTACTAATGCACCCTAATTTGCATTATTCTTATACACTCTACCAAACGACCCCTTAGTGGGATAGCCATGTGATCCTATGTAGCGACCCTTTCCGAGAGATACTACAACTTGACAAGACCCCTAATTTAATACTTGCTACATTTAAAAGAGATTAACGAAGGGCATAATGTCACATCCGGGGAGCACCCTCTAGACGTAACCGGTGTCGTCGTCCTCTTTGAGGACTAAGACTAGCCTCTTATCTACATCATTACATTCATAGGTTAAAAATGCGGAAAATTTAAAACTTTTCGTTAACTTCTACATTGAGGTTTACATAGACCTCTACATACACATAATATATTCATATCAAGTATACATAGACCCTTCGTATAGGAAGATTACATAGTCTTCTACTTTTATTGCACACATATATATATATCAATAGAAATTCATAAGAAGTCAAGTATACGTCTCATATTAAACCATCTATGTCAAATACAACATCTTGGGTTCAATTCATACTTCATACAATAAAGGCCTTATATAGGCATATACAGTCAACAAATAAAGATAATGAACTAAATCATCTTTAAGACTAAATAATATCAAATAGCAAGATAGTGGCATCGTCCTCGGAAGGTGAGAACCTACCGAACACTTGTGAAATATCGAAGTAGTTTTCAATGGCCTTCAATTAAGCTCAACGGCCGGATCCTACAATTTGTAGTAAACATAAACATGGTGTAAGTACACACTTGTACTAAGTATGAGTATATGCACATAAAACAATTGAAATCATGCTAAAGGGGACATTTGTTCAAAACCATTCTAAAGTACTTTGAAAAGCCTTATGCACAATCAAGAACTCATATAAGCCAATACTCACATAAGCCATAAGTCACACCCATGTACAACACAAGACCAACATCAACAAGTTATAGTCAAGTCAACATATACAAGAGTTCATAATATCATAATATAGGCAAGACCCTTACTCATAACCCACCATTTAGCCTACAAGTGCAATGACGAAGCAAAGCCCCAGAACCTTACTCAATCAAGTAAGCCAAACAAAGGATCACAAATAATGCCTAACTCAACATAACATAGCATCAATAATAAAATTGAGCAATATAGACCAATATCATGTTCATAATGAAACTAACATCATATAGGATCATCAGCATGTAAAGTCAACATAAGCATAACATTTACTTTATAAGATCATTATATCATAAGAACATCCTTCTAGGACTTCCCTCAAAGCCAACTAGTGCAATTCCTAGGTAGAGTACCATACCCCTACCTAGACTAAGCCAACCTCTCAAATAACCCTATCTAGAGTTCACATCATTACTTCATTTTAATTTTCGGAACATTTGCCTTAACCGACATAAACATAGGAGTTGTGTCCCATATTTCGAATTCATAACAACAAAATTAGAGTTTAACATAAACATAGGAGTTGTAGGTATATGAATTATATTTACAAAACATATTTATTCACTGTAAACTAAGTTTGGTAGAACTAGATATCCTTGAAATACCAAACACTACACAACATAGAAATATATTTCGTCACTTACCTAGAGGGAGTGTGTATTTGCCGGATTCAAGCCAAAAGGAGCTAGTTTTCTCTTGATTTTTGAAGAACAACTCTTTAGATAATGTTCTAATTTTCCTATTCTTCAGGTGAGACAAAATTCACTACAAGAGGTGGCAAAATATAGTCTCAAAAGTGAGGCTAGTCACATGTAAAGTTGTCACTAAACTGTGCTTCCCAAATAATTGTGTGATGCCCAAAATGCATACATATACACCTATATGTATATACTTTATGCAAATAATTTAAATTTATTTTTAATTCTAATTATTTAATTTGCATACATACCCCCATACAATACCTTAAATTATGATAACACTTATGTTAAGCAAGGTTGTAAGTATCACAATATTTCAAGTCCCCAAATGAGAATAAAACATATTATAGTAATTAAGCAATGATGCATCGACATGTGGATCATGGACTAATATTTTAGGGGTGTTACATCCTACCTGTACATTATGGTTGTGTATTGATACTACAGTTGCTCTTATTTTTATTTAGTACAAGGCGTCTTCAGGAGGCTATTGACAGACCTCGCTTAGAAGATGAATGATCGTTCGAATTCACGGGTGAGCCATTTAATCCAAATTGCCATGAGTTGTCTTTTGTTTAAGTCCAAATTTTGGACTTAGACTTCTCTACTTATTTAACTAGTTCATTAGTTTGGTATTGTATCCCTTCCTGTTCAGACCTTTGGTTTGTTATTAAATGTTTTGGTACATTGAATTTCAGGTTCTAGGTTATTTTCTTCCACATTGTTAGTAGTTTACATCTTTTGGATGTGTATGGGAACTTCAGTTTTTAGCTATTTAACTTGCTTCCTTAGCTTAAATGCTTTTGTTTTGTTAGTTTTCTTTGTTCGAGGTGAAGTAATGGTTCTCCCACTGGAGGGTTAGTGTAGGTGCAAATCACGATGGTTTGGGTTGTGACAAAGTTAGTACAGAGCCTTGATTCGTTGATTTCTATGTACCAAAATGAGTCTAATAGAGTCTTGCCGAACGGTAGGGAGATGTGTGTACTTTTCTTTGACACCTTATAGGACTTTTGGAAATCTCTCTATTTTTATCTTGTCTCCTTTTGTGCTATAACTTGATTTCAATTGGTATATATCGATTCAAATTGGTATCAAACCTCTGTTCACTCTTGTGTCCGCAAATGGTTAACACAAGATTCAAATAGGTCAGGCCCGTAGCTCCCATCAATGATCTAGCTGAGGAACCTGTAGTGAGAGATCGCAGTCGAGGCAGGGTTGAGAAAGAGCTAGGGGTAGAGGCCGTGGAAGAGTAGCGCTTGCTAGGGATGGAGCTCCTGTTTAGAATCCTCATAGTAATGAGAAACCTCCTCCGCATCATGAAGAAATAGAGGAGAATGTTGATGTGGAGAATGTTGAGGATGTTGGAAAAGAGGAAGAGGTGCAGGCTGAGACTATTGGTGTTCCTCCCTTAGACCTAGTGTTACATCAACAGATCAAGTATTTCTTGAAAAGGTTGGTTGATCCTGGACACCATAAACATATCATAATCATAGTCATACATAAGATGTGTGTGTACATTGATCAACATGATCACATAATGACAACCACATTGACATGGCGTAAACCACCACCCTTCAAGGATCACAACACTTATACCATATCCATTAAGTCAACACTATATAGGAATTTAGGTCAACTTACCGATTGTCCAAGCTATGATAACCATAGACCAATCTCAACGATTCATAACCAATTGATATAGATGGATATAGGATTAAACAATGCATTACAATCTAATCAAAATTCGATCATCATCTAATCAAGATCACAAAAACCACATTATAGGCTAAATTGAGAGGTTACGAAGATCATGAGTTCTTCATGGAGTTGTATTGGAATTCATCATTAAAACATTGATTAATCATAAATCAATCAGTAGAATGACTTTGAAAACAATTTGACAATGAACCCATGCCTAGATTGAAAGATAGGAATTTAGATAATAGAATATCTTTGGAAAACCTTTGAAAGAACTCCTTAGATGAAGGGTTAACTAAGTATCAAGGCTTACCATACCTTAATACAAGAGAAGCCCACGAAAAAATGGAGAACAAACCACTTGGATCCATACCCTAGCTTGGTCTTGAGCTTGGTCTTCTATGGAGGTTCTAGAGAGAGTTTATTTTGAGAGGGAAAGGTCTAATTTAAAGAATGAAATCTAATTTGTTTTTTAATGTTTTTAACTAACTTATAGTACCCAAAAATAGGTAAAATAACCGCTCATATTTTAATTGGAACGTGGGGTGAATTTCCCAATTCACTCCTTGGCTGACTGTATCTAGACAGTGAATTGAAAGTGCCTTTGATGTTTGCAATCAACGGGGCATTGTCTAGTTGATGAACCGTTGTGCACTCCATCATTTTTGACTGAGACTACCTCATTTACTGGCTAAGCTCACAAATCTAAGTGTGGAGCCATGCCCCTATTTTATGCGGCGTCAATCAGACCACTGGCATGGTTTAACACTGGATTGGTAGATTTTGGCCAATCTTTGGGTCCTCCTCAAGGACCCTTAGGGTAGTCCTTGGGATGTAATGTCCAGACATTTTGACCTTAAATACAAATATATATATGCTAGGGTCTTATTCTATTATTTTAAACACTAAACAACATGTAAAACATGCAAAGGCACACTAGCACATACATACGACTAGTTTCTAAACGTCTTGGTCGTTCCTCGACGTTTGATTTCCAAACTCTTTCAAGCAAATAATACAAGTTGTGACACACTTTATTAACATGTTGATAACTTTTAAAACACATGTGAGGCTCTATATAAACCTAGTTCATTTTGAGGGTCCTTACAATATCCCCAATTTGGGAACATTCGTCCTTGAATGACACTTGGAACACTTAGACACTTTCAAGGACTCAATGACCCATTTAACAGCTCAGAACATTCAACATATTAACACAATAGTCAATGCAACAAACTTACAAGGAACACCAACATTCAAAGCATTATCATTCAATACAACACAAGTAAGTAAAAACTTCATTCACTCACTTCTAATGCATCAAACACATAGACATTTTCTCATGTTCATAGGAGGAACTTCCTTCTCCTAATCATGACATGACCTTTACTTTTCATTTCATCAAGAGTCTCAATATGCAATAACCTTTAAATCACACATAGGCAAGTCCAATAGTATACTCAAAAGGCAAACAAGTAACTCACACTAAATGCACATACATCATGAGTAATGTAGATCAACAAAACCTTTATCATTTATATATAATACAATCAAGGACATACATAACACCAACATGTTTAGTTATGTTCAAGGATGAATTACCTTCTCCTTAACTTACTATCATGTCATCATGAAGTTCATATACAATAATTTCACAAAGGTTAATTCATTTTAAGGAGAATTTTTCATTTTCTAACCCAAGCTTGCTCATACTCCCTTCCTTATGAAGTCAAAATGGCAGGTCACACCAAACACATCACAATATAAGGAAGTTACTTCACAGAATTTCAATTTCTTGCATAACACTAGTTTATCATGAACATGCATTATTTAGGGAAATTATTACAATTCGTAGGCACACATCAATAATATTGGCTAGTCACACCATCATTTCTCAAGAGTGAGCCTATATTAACGCTTCCCAAATTACAAAATCACATATTTTTAAAGGGACTCATCTTTTCTCATTTAAGGAAAACTCAGCACATCATTGTGGCCCAATAATACCCTCACATCAAAAGGTATTATCATGCATGTTCATTAAACCATCTCATGAAGTCATATGCACAGTTACCATATCAAGATGCACAACAACAAGAGAAACATGCAATTTATTAAAAATCCCTTCTTTCATGCAACATTAATTCTTCAAAACATGCATAATATAGTGTCATCTAAGACATGCATAGCATATGGAGAACATGCAACTTATACTTATATGCCAGACTCCATAACATGAACAAACTACTAGGAACTCTTTGGTTTCAAGCTTGAGTAAGAATAGAAGGAAACGATAGGGATATAAACAACCTTAATACTCAACTCATAATCCCCCACTTAGGGTAAACCAATCTAGGAGAAAGTCATCTCATCCAATAGAACTTGGACTTACTTATACTTCTAGTCTAGCACAACATCCTCCTCTTGGGATCAAGTTTATGCAAACATTTTGTAACACCCCCGGAAATTTTATGACCTAAACTAGAGCCTCTAATAATGAATAATGATGTGTATAGACCTAAATAAATGTAATTAAGTCGATGTGAAAGTATTAGAGACAAAAATTCAAGGGACGACCATGACGTCCGGTGAACTAGTAACCTAAAATAGTGTAGTGCTAGTGGTGGTAGGATGGTTAAAAAAAAGATGTCTAAGGAGTTGATCATGAGAATATGATGGGTGTAGACATAGGTGCTTAAGAGGGTTCCTAAGGATCAAGGCCAAGGGAGTAGTGCCCACCCTTAAGGGGCAAACCAAAGCCAAAAGCAAAGGCTTCCCCAAAAAGGGAGGCTACTGCCTAAACCTTCACGAGCATGACCACGACTCATGGTGATGACCATGGTCAAGTGGGGGGCTCGTGAAGATGACTTGGCCATAAATGGGGGATGCCATCTTGAATTAGCTACTGTCCAAGGCACCACGAGCCACTTCACAACTCGTGGTGCACTTGACGGAAGGGGAGGATTGGTCGTAGTCTTGCCTTAGGCATTTTGGGAAGTTGAGAGTTTGGAGAGGCTACTGCCCAAAGCACCACGAGCCACTTGACGGGCCGTGGTGCATGTTCACGTGCAAGAGGGATTGGACATGAAGGTTACTTAGAACTTTTATTAAATGGCACGTTGGGGGAGCTACTGCCCCACACTTCACGAGCACCACCATGGGCCGTTGAGCTCTTCACGGCTCGTGAACTAGGGAGTGAATGTTAGACAGGCTCTCACAGTCAAGGTCAAGTTGGAATTTCTTTTTGGAAGTCCAACTTAATGAGGGGTATTTTGGGTATTTTTGGGGTTGCCTATATATTGATTTAGGTCAATTATCACTCATTTCCCACTACCAAACCAAATCCAAAATTAAAACCCAATTACTCCCACTTCTATCTACATTCTCTTTCTACCTCAACCTCCATGGAAGATACATTGAAGTTCAAGAAGAAGACCCAAATCTCCAAGTTTCTTAATCAAAACTCGTGGTTAAAGTCTCTCTAAGGTATGGTTCCTTTCACTCTTAGGATTTCTTTCCCCAAGAGGCCCAGTCAAAGGTGATTTCAAACTTCTCTCAAACTAGGGTTTTTCTCTACACATGGGTCTTCTTTGAAAAATGAAATTAAGAATCAATTGGGATAAATTATGGTCATTTAATGTTGTTTAGGTATATATTGATGGTTAATTATTGTTATTCACTCAAGATTCCCATGGATCCATGTTCTTCCTCAATTTCATGAAAACCTTGAATTGATATGGTGAATTGTGAAGGTAATGAATATGTTATTCGACTACATTGATGGTAATCATGTAATTGATTCGTGAATTTCCTTGTTTTATGTATTGATTATGCATTCTTGGGTGATTGAAGTATGAAGTTCCATGAAAGGGCAAGAAGGTATGAATGTTGGTTCTTTCTTGAACTCAATTATGTTAGATGAATTACTTGGATAGTAATGATGTTGTAGCTAATGTGTTGTTGTGGTGTTGATGCCAAGACTTCCTCACCCTTAACCCTATACCCTTGAAATAGCTATGAAGTATGAATGTATGCTATGTTAGGTTGGTTATATGATTGAAAGGTAGTTCTCATGATTATAATGAATTGTTTATGTCAAAGGCTTACTCACTTGCTAGTGTTTCTAAAGTGAAAGAATTGCTCTCACATATGATAACCTATGAGATATTATGATGATATGTTTACATAAGGGTCTAGTAGAGGCTAATGTGAACAATTGATGACTAAAGATGATTACTAAAGGGAATATATGCTTAGCACCGAAAGAACTTGTAAATGAGATGGGGGTCTCACATTTAGTAAGTCCGGCTCACCACATGGGTTCCTCACATTTAGCAAGTCCTTATTCCCGATGTATGTGTTGTCTCATGGGATGGAAACCCCCACATTTAGCAATTTAGGGTTTCTAGTAACAATCAATTTGACCCTTAACTATGTGCTCACATAGGACTCTAGCTTAGTGGATCCATCTAGATAGCTATGTATGAAAGTTTACACCTTAGGCAAGTGTTAACCCTCTTTTTTCCGGTGTGGGAGTGGAACATCGGATTCCATGCAGCTCACATGGTCTAATGTCAGTTATTGCAACCTCTTTCCCTAATGTAAAAGTAAATGAATAGGTTAAAAGTATGAACTCTTATTAGGGCTTTTCTTGAGGGGTTTTCTACATAGTGTGAGGTATGAACATATCAAGTTATGATGAAATATTAGATTATGAATGTATGCATGAAGTAGGTTTCTTAATGTGATACTTAGCTTTGAATTGGATTATGGGGTTGTATTCTTTGAATTGCATAAGTATTGCTTGGGTTGTGTATATATTGGGTTGATATCAAGTTTGGTTATCTTATGATGCTTAATTTGTGTGTATATTGTATTTACTTGGTAAGAAACATGTTTTGACTAAAATGTCCTTTTATGCATAGGAGCCATACTTAGTACGTGTGATGTACTAACCCATATTTTCTTTCTTTTTTCCCCAAACAATGTTGGTTCGGGCCATTGAGGAATTAAGGTCTCTTGTCAAGGATACTTGGAACTTGCTTCCCCAAGTTGTTGAGTACTCAAGTCCGAGGCGAAGCCTTATATTCTATCTTTCTAATTTTGTTATGTTTAAAGACAATATTGTAATGTCTAATTCGATATGTTCTCATTGGTGTATGGGCTAAGTCCCATCTTTTCTATATTCCTATGTTTAGATGGTGTGAAGTGACAAATTTAGATTCTATTTTTCATATATGAAGTGAAGTTGAACTTCCAAAGTAAAAGTTTTAAAATTTTCCACATTTTTATTCTATGATACATGCTAAGACGAATGCTAAGGGCTTGTCTAAGTCCTCTTCGAGGATGAAGACGCCGGTGACATAACTTTTAGGCCATTTCAACCCATATCATCACATTTGGGGAAATCTTCCAATCAACCATGCCTAGGTATCATCTAAGCACTCTCTTCACATGAACATACTTACAATCAATCTTAAAAGACAACTAACCTCTTTAAAGTAGGTGAACATCAATTCTCTTCTTATCCCTATGAGTTACATACCACATTCCAAGTTAACCTTAGAGTAAAACATAATTCCAACTTATGGAATAAAACCCCATCTTCCCTTTTTGCACTCTTCGGATAGGCTCATATAGGAACTAATCAACTAGTCCTATGGGTTCTCCCATTAACTAGCATACTTCATAATTTCCTTATAAGGTAAACACACTACCTCCCCTTCTTAGGAGCAAGCCTAAACAAAAGACACCAATACAAACAAGGACAACTATGAAGCATTACTCTTATAAAAAAAGGGCAACATTCATCTTTCACTACTACCACATTTCTCACAACTTTTCAAGCCTATACCATAATATTATACTATTATTACACACAACCATATAATAGCCTATCATCCTAAAGACGACTCCATTCAACCATAACAACTCTTAACAAGCTAAAACTATATCATAACGTAACTTCTCAACCCTCATAGGTCACATATGGCCATAAATGACATCAAATTAAAATATTCCAAATTCACCTTCTCGTATACTCATCTAGTCACAAAACCATAATAAGCATTAAAAATCACCTCTTCTCCCTCAAGCCATGAGACATCATCCATTCCAAGCAATCATATCTAAAAGACCACCAGACAAGAAAACATAAGAGATGGATCATATAGAGTTAAACTCTATGGCACGACACAAGAGTATTGAAGAAAATGGAACTTCTATCGTCCTATAGCCTCTCGCTCATAGATGTTTCGCGACTCACACTGATGAACAAGACTCTACTAGACGTGATATTATGAGACTTTGAAACCTAAAGACCATTCCAAAAACCTTATGCTCTGATACCAAGTTTGTCATGACCGGGGAGCACCCCCTAGAGGTAACACAACGTATTTGACCTCTCGGAGGTCTTGTACAAGCCCTTAGACATCTTTCATAGCACAAACATAAAAATTTGGCGGAAAATTTAAAACTTTTCATAGCATAACATAATGTTAGAACATCACTTCATTTAAATTATCATAAGTACATAGTTAAGACAGCAAGTCTTGTTTTGGCATCTTAAGACACAACTCAATAGAATTGAATAGGGACACGACCCTTAACAACATAAAAGAATAATCTAAACTATTACATGAACTTAAATAACATCTTGACTTCAAGGTTCCTTGAATCATAAGGACACACTTAAACTTGGGAATAACTATCCAAGCTCTTCATTCTAGGAAAGCTTTTCTAGCCATCACCACCTACAATTTGTGTAAAAAGATAAAAAAGAATGATATTAGTACAAGAAAGACAAAGTATGATAACCATGCAAAAACATGCTTTAAAGAGGACATTTAGTTAGAAATTATGTATCATGCCTTTTTAGTAAAACTTCATGAACATTTGATACAATAAGCACAAAAGTTCACATACACTATATAGACATGGATACAATTCACAACAACACATAAAACCATATATAATATTTAAGGTACATTCAACATCTTCATAGTAATAACTTTCTTTTTACCTTAACTCAATTACCTAAAGCAACCCTTAAGTAATACCTAGTGCAATGCATGAATAGTATCCCAAACCACCATTCATACTCAAGTATCTCCTTAAGGTCACCAAGATGAACATTCATACAACTTTCATCAACTCAAGCATATACATTCATAAAGACATGAAATATCATGAAACACATACTTCACATAAGAACTACCACCTAAGTCGACCCCAAGTCACACTATTGCAATGTACAAGTAGAATCCCATAATACTACCTCCACCATGTGGTCCTAGAAAGTCACCCTAAACTTAGTCACATCACATTCAATAAGATATGACACATGCACTTAACCCTAGACATAACACCAACCTACTTCATTAATGGTAATATAAGAACCCTTTCATTCATTACATCTTAGTCATAACTCATTTAGTCTTCATGCACATCTCAAGACAACATGCAAGTCAATACTACAAATATCATCATAATGAGGTAATAGACAACATTGCATAGATAGAGAGTTCATTTCATCAACAGAACAAGTATATTCAATAATATGCATATTAAGTAGACCTTCATCATGTAGACAATAACACCACTACTATGCATATAATTACAACAAGTATGTAAACATCATCATGTCATGCATAAGATACATATACATATACATATGTAGAGAACTCCGTTCTAGAATTCTCTTCAAGAGCTACTTGTGCAATGTATAGGTAAAGTCTCATTCCCTCACCTATGCTAAGCAACATCCCTTAGGTAGTCCTAGTTAGGGTTCCTCATCTTACTTTCATTGTTCCTTTACATTCGGGAAAACTTCACCTTAACCGACATTAGATCATGTGAGCTAAACATGAAATCCGGTGTCATAAAACCCCACACCAAAAGAAGGTGCTCTACTTTCTAAGGTAGAACCATACATAATAGCTATCTATGTGGATCCACTAGCTAGAACCTACAGGGGCACGTTGTTAAGGAACTAGGAGGTTGTTACTAGAAAC
Organism: Solanum sitiens; assembly: GCA_016801875.1. Lineage (NCBI taxonomy): Eukaryota > Viridiplantae > Streptophyta > Magnoliopsida > Solanales > Solanaceae > Solanum > Solanum sitiens. The sequence goes on from JABWTJ010000797.1 coordinate 317,368, forward strand.
CATCTTTATGCTAACTAGCACTGTAGTTTCCACCTCATGAGAGCATTTGGTGAACCTACCTTCCTTTTAGGAAGGGACACCACATTTGGTGAAACTACCTTCCTTTTGGGAAGGGACACCTCTCATTGTCAAGTTCACTTGGTGCTAAGATAACTTTCCCTTTTTGAAAAGATTTTAAGTCTTAATTAAATATTAATTCATAAGATAGGTTTTAGGAGCTTAACTCCTCATATACATATACATATCTCATGGTCTATATTATGAGAATGTCCTTTCATTAAAACAACATCACGTGAGAATGTCCTTTCACATAATCATAACATAGTCTAATTTAGAGTACAATTAAGGAAAACCATCCAAAAGACTCTTAATCACTAGATCATCATTAAGATGCTTCATTCATGCTTTCATGTGTGTGTATGTGTACATATATGAGAAAGCCTATCATATAAACACATTTAGACAACACATATTCATGTTTTATTAATCATATACTTTACATCATAACATAGTAATAAGACATAAAGGTGCATATGAGAATTATCCTTTCAACTAACACCTTAAGCATATGATACTCATAGTCATGCATAACATGTGTGTCTACATTGGTCAACATGACCACATGATGGCAACCACATTGACATGGAGTAAGCAACCCTTCAAGGATCACAACACTAGTACCATATCCATTAAGTCATGAACAACCCACATATAGAGTATTGGGGACTATAGACCACACACCCACATTATATCATAGGAGACAAGAACATACTCAACATCTAAATAGAAAACTCCTAACATACAATGATCACACATTCATATAGGGTTAGATAGGTAGGGTTCATTCTACAATAGTATTTTTCACAACCAAGCATATAGACCATACCTAACACTAATAACATCATTCGCATACACATAGCATCATCAATACACCTAGATCATGATACTAGAATTGAAGACTACACATATCAACTTCATAAACATAGTAATTATCATATCGATCCACTTCACATCTATTGCCTTCAAGGCCATTATCACAACATATATAGATAGTAAAGAATGTAAACACCGCCATCATAAGTGGACCATACCAAACAACATCAATTCCAAGACTATAATTAGGAATTTAGGTAAATTTACCAATTCTCCAAGCTATGATCACCGTAGACCAATTCACAACAATTCATAAACCAATTGATATAGATGTAAATAGTATTAAACAATACATTACAATCTAATCAGAATTCAATCATTATCTAATCAAGATCACAAGACCTACATTATAGGCTAAATTGACAGATTAAGGAGATCATGGGTTATTGATGGATTTGTATTAGAATTCATCTTTAAAACATTGATTAATGATAGATTCATCATTAGAATGACTTTGAAAGTACTTTGACAATGAACTCATGCCTAGATTGAAAATAAGGAATTTTGATTATAAAATATCTTTGGAAAACCTTTGAAAGAACTTCTTAGATGAAAGGTTAACTAAGGATCGAGGGTTACCATACATTAATACAAGAGAAGCCCACGAAAAATTGGAGAATAAACCACTTGGAATCCACGCCCTAGCTTGATCTTGAGCTTGGTCTTCAAAGGAAGTTCTAGAGAGAGTTTATTTTGAGAGGGAAAGGTCTAGTTTAAAGAATGAAATATAATTTGGGTTTTTTATGTTTTTAACTAACTTATAATAGTAAAAAAAAATAGGTTAAATAACCTCCCATACTTTAATTGAAACGTGGGGTGAGTTTCCTAGTTCACCCCTTGTCTGGCCGTGTCTAGATAGTCAATTGTAGGTGCCTTTGACATTTGCAATCGATGAGGCATTGTCTGGTTGACAAGCTATCCTGCACTCCATATTTTTTTTTATTGAGACTAATTAAATTGGGGGCTAATATCCCACAACTATGTGTGGAGCCACGTGTCACACCCGGGTCCTAGACTCTAGATGAGAGCGTCGTTAACCTCTCAGAGGTCGCAGACAAGCCTCTTCTTAGCTTTCATCACAATCATACATTTAAATTTAGCGGAAAATTTAAAACTTTACTGAAGTGTACTTAGACTTCATATAATTCTTTCATAAGAGTTATATACTAACGGCTCAAAATAAACAACCATCTATTAATAGATTGAATAGTTGAAATGAAGAATTCATAATATCATTAATAGTTGCTACCGTCCATAATACAAATGCTTGAGCAAATGTTTGAAAGGAAATGCTAGGGACAACATCCACTAGCTATGTCTAATCTACTAAATCTAGAAAATAAAGCGTAGGCATCCTCGAACTCAAGAGGACCTACCAAAGTCTGAGGTACTAGTCCAAACAGCTTCAACTGATTTTCAATCTTCTTCAAGGACCTGCACCTATAAAAATAGTAATTGTATATGGGTTAGTACACGCTTGTACTAAGTATGGGTGTATGCACATAAACACATAAGGACTATACATGATCAATGAAAGCTCTTCCTATAACAACATGCCATTTTTTGAAAGTGAAGTCACTTCACTTTCCTAATTCGTTATTTATGAATCATGCTATGAGTATGACATATTTTCATGCATTTAAAGAACACAACTCATTTTTTATATGAGCATAATACCTTGGAATCATGACATAATTTTAGAACAACTCAAGCAAAATTTAATATTTTTGCTCCCCTTAGGCCGAGAGCTCCCTGTCCTAGACTTAGTTTATTTTTCAGTCTTTTCTTCTTTTTGTTGTGTAGTTCAATGATCTCATTTGATCCTATGTTTTACTTACTAGTTCAATGATTCATTGTAGTGCCATTGCTACAATGAATCAAGTAAGTAATCCAAAAGACTAAGGAAATGATTTGACTACCCTACTTACAAGTTGTTCTTTCCATTATTGTTAAAGTGGGCATGAAGTCCTTATAAGCCTATCTTTATTGGCTATGCCCATTCTTTGATCATTTGCATAATATAAAGATGTGGGGGCATATATTCATACTCCAATTGATGAGTCATTATGTTTTGCTCCCTTTATTGGCATAAGCCAATAACTGTTAAAACTTCATTCTTATCAAACACTGATGATTTGATATACATATGCTTTTGCTTACTTAGTTCACTTTTAACTTACATTTCTTCTTCTTTGATCTCATGTTCACTTTGAACATGCTAGTATATCGGTGCTTACATGTGTTTTCACAATCTCATTACTAGTCTATCGGTGCTTAGCTCAATTTATTATACTTTACAACTTTTAGAGTTGACTCATACAATATGGAAGCTTTCTTCTAGTATGAGGTATGCTTAGCTCAATGGATGACTTGTCATCCCTTTCTATACTTGATGAATGTGAACTTAAATCTTACATTATCATCATGGTGTGAAAGAGATTTGTCTCACGATTTATAACACCCTCTTATGTGAGTTTCTTTAACATAATTGTTTAGGTGCAAGTGAGACTTGTCTCACTTCCTTTAACACCCCATTCTAGGTCAATTTCATAACTCATAAGCTTTTAGTTATTTCATTACTCACCTTATCTTGTTCAATGTTATTTGGTAGTCTTGTAGCATTATTTATGAAAGTTATAAGGACTTATTCAATGTGCTACTATGTTCACAAGTTCATTTAGATAGGGTATGTTGGCACTTGTCCAAATTATTGGCATACCCTAGGTTATGAGTTCATTGAGTTACATCTTGTCAAGTCAATCTTTAACATGTATTTGGCCTTACAAGAAACATCATAATTTACATTGGCCATATAATATTGGTATGACTTAGTTATTGGCCAATTCTATTACATATTTTGGAAATAATATTGCTGGCCAATTTATTGGCATAAACCAAACTTTCACTAAACACTTGTCATGATATTATCACTACCCAAGTCAATTAACTTCATGTATATACTATAGTAATCTCATCATTTTAAGCAAGCCAACTTTCAACATTTGATTAGCTTATAAGAACAATTCAGTGCTTAGTTTGGCCAAGCTATAAAGTTGATTTGGCATTGAAGATTCATTAACTAGATTTGATTCTCATTCTTATTTCTTCTTGGAAACATTGCATTCCAAACACTTACAAAGATATCTACTGTAAGCACACACAGTAATCGAAGCCTTCATTCGTTTCAACAGTAAACTGAATTTCATAAACGGCTTATAAGAAATTTCATCTTCTCGAACACAATTAGGCATTACAACATTTCTTATCTCATGTAAATGATACTCTAATCATACGGATCTAACCTATAGGTCTCATTCAACATTATCAATTCATAGTACCCTACACATAATGATAAATTAGCACCACATACCAACAACATGATCGAGATTTACATTATACATACTACTAGAATTAGAAATAGGGAGAACTAGGGAGATGAACATTCGACAATTTCATTGGGAACAACCCAAGTTTCGGTTTTCTTGAATTCAAAACGTTTGAAAGGCCTCCTGGGGAAAGGAATCTAAGAGAGAAACCCATACCGTACTGTAGAATTTAATCTACGAAGATCACCCTGTTCTTTGCACGAAAATCTTGAAGAATTGCCTTGAAATAGCCTAAGGAGAACTGAGAGTATTTTTTCTGTTTTTCTTACATTTGCTCACTGTTTTTCAGTTGTGAGTTTCTACTGGATAAACGTGAGTCTAAGTCTTAGGAACTGAATATTGACTAATTCAACCTAGGATAATTAACTTGATTAACTAAATCAATTAGCTAATTACCAAAATGCCCCTCCTAAATTGACTAAAAATAGGAGAGCATTTGACTTAGCCAAATTTTGAAAATTTGCTAAGAGTCTCGTGTTTGACCATGAATTTAAATTAATTAATTAAGTTGCTAATTTAATTAATTAAGTGACCTAGGATAATTACTAAAGTACCCCTAAGTCACTAGGACCATAACCAATCCCTTTGGACCATCCTAGCTAGGTTAGGTACTAGGATGTTTCTTTAGTTAGCTACTCGGCTAGTGTCACCCGGTTAGGTCTTAGGATTTCGGGCACGCTAGTTAGTTCATTTTAGTTAGTCCTAGGTTTTAGATAGTTAGGTAAGTTAGTTTGAGTTTAGGATTGGTTAGGAATCTTGGCCCTACGTGGCTTGATCCAACGCGTGCCGGCCCCCTAACTGCCCTAATCGAATCGGTTGGGCTTGGTCGCTTGGTCTCTCGACCGGTAGCACATGTGCTAGCACATGTGTTGCTGTGCACTTTCCTAACCGTGCACTCTGTAGTTGCACTTGGAAAGTTCATTTCTTATCCCAAGGATCCTCACTATGTCCTTGGGCACTGCTTAATCTACATGATCATTTTAAATGATCATGTGCTATGGTACCTAGGCTTGACATTTGGATGCCTCGTACCTAATGTGTGTAAGCGAAGAAATTAAGAATTTTATTTTAGGGTCTTCATTGCAGGTACAATTCCTAAACAAGCTTGGATTGGAGCATTTGAACATCAAAGTGTATTTTAAGTTACTTGTTAATACATAGAAATTGGCTAACACTCTTAAGCAAATATTTTCTAACATGCCCAATATTACTCAATATTAGGCATTGGGATGCCTATGTACCCCAATACATATTCTTAAAACCTAATAGACTCTTCACTAGACAAGGACATTTTCTGGAATGTCACATTATCCCCCCCTTAGGAACATTTGTCCCCAAATGACACTACACATCATTTTGAATCAATGAGCGTATTTTTGAAAAACACATCAACATACTTGAAACTTTACTCTTTGTGAATATCTGATTCACAACTTACTCTGGATGATGCACATCACTCAAAGCTTATCTGAAGCTTCATATCTAAGATTGAGGAACTTCCTTCTCAATCTCACTTTAACTCAATGCACATCACAACTCATGTGACACAAAAATCATGTCAACGCTATACAAAAACAGCAACATGAATGCAAGCATGAACTCATATTAACTCATATAGTGCAAGTATTAAATACAGAGTTATGGACTTAAAACACCAAAACCGACTAATGCACTAAAATTTAGAGTTTCATACACAAAATCAGACTTAGGAAGAGTATATCTAACCTCAAGAACTGAACAAGTGAGGGTAACGGTATCTCATGTCGGCCTCGGCCTCCCATGTTGTTCCCTCAACAAGGTGGTTCCTCCATAAGACCTTTACGGTCGCAACCTCCTTGTTCCTCAGCTGCTTCACTTGGCGATCTAAAATTTCAACTGGAACCTCTTCATAAGAAAGGTTCTCATCGACTCCTAACCCCTCAATAGGCAGGATGGATGCTGGATCACCTAGACACTTTTTAAGCATCGAAACATGAAACACTAGATGAACAGAAGCCAAGTCATTTGGTAACTTCAGTTCATAGGCAACATTCTCTACTCGCTGTAAGACCTCATAAGGACCTATATACCTCGGACTCAACTTCCCTTTCTTACCAAACCTCATCATCCCTTTAATAGGTGATATCTTCAGGTAGACTTGATCACCTACCTCGAATTCAAGAGCCCTCTTCCTGTTATCAGCATAGGATTTTTGACGACTGTAAGAAGTAGTCAATCTATCCCTGATCATTCTCACATTTTCCATAGCCTCATGTATGATCCCAGGGCCAAGGATGGAAGACTCTCCTTCCTCAAATCACCCAACTGGGGACCTACATCTTCTGTCATATAGTGCTTCAAAAGGTGCCATCCTAATAGTCGAATTATAGCTATTATTACAAGAGAACTCAATCAGTGGCAAGTGATCATCCTAACTCCCCTTGAAGTCAATAACACATGATCTAAGCATGTCTTCAAGGGTCTGAATGGTACGCTCTGCTTGTCCATCCGTCTGAGAATGAAAATCAGTCCTGAGCTTCACCTGTGTACCCAAGCTCTTTTGGAAAGATCTCCAAAAGTGAGAAGTGAACTGGGCTCCCCTATCCAAAATGATAGATAAAGGGATCCCATGCCACCTCACTATCTCATCAATATACAGTTTGGCATAATCTTCGGCCCTATAAGTAGATTTCACATGAATGAAGTGAGCATACTTATTCATCCTGTCAACAATGACCCAAATGGAATCATGAAGTTTTCTGGTCCTGGGTAGACCAACCACAAAGTCCATATTAATAGCCTCCCACTTCCATGTTGGGATCTCAATCGACTGGGTAAGACCTCCAGGCTTAAGGAGTTCGGCCTTAACTTGTTGGCAATTCGGGCACTCCTCCACAAAACTTAGAAATATCTCGCTTCATACCTTCCCACCAATATATCTCCTTGAGATCATGATACATCTTGGTGGAACCTGGATGAATGGAATACCTGGATCCATGAGCCTTTGTAATAGTATTAGGTATCAGATTATCAATATTGGGCACACAATCTACCCTGGTATCTAAGCACACCATCCCCCCCTAGGGAGAATGATTCATTCAGCTTACTCAACACCGAGTCTTTCAACTCCATGAGTACTGGGTCGAGATGCTGCTTAGCTTTAACATCTACAACAAATGAGGATTCAGAACTAGAATGAACTGAACCACCCCCACTTGGTGTATCTACCAGCCGTACAATTAACTAGCTAATTGGTCTACCTCTTTAACCAGCTCCTTCTTCTCATCATCAATATGATACACACTGCCCAGGATCAATCGGCTCAAAGCATCGGTCACTACATTGGCATTACCTGGGTGATAGTGGACACTCATGTCAGAATCCTTGAGCCGTTCTAGCCATCTTCTCTGATGAAGATTCAATTCTCTCTGCGTAAAAACATACTGAAGACTTTTATGGTTAGTAAATACATCAACAGGTACGCCATATAAGTAATGTCTCCAAAGTTTTAACGCATATACCACAACAGCTAACTCAAGATCATTGGTAGGGTAATTCTTCTCATGGATTTTCAACTGTATTGATGCATATGCAATCACCTTGACATCCTGCATAAGAACAGATCCCAAACCTACTCGGGAAGTATCACAGTAAACCACATACCCTTCACCACTCCTCGGCAATATGAGAACTGGGTCTGAAGTAAGTCGGTCTTTGAGATCTTGGAAGATCTTTTCATAAGTTTCAGACCACTCAAACTTCACCTTCTTCTTTGTTAACGCTGTCAATGGAGAAGCAATAGCGGAAAAGCCCTCAACAAACCTGCGATAGTAACCAGCCAAACCTAAGAAACTATGGATGTCTGTAGTAGTGAGGGTTCTCGGCCAGTTCTTTACTGACTCAATCTTTTTTGGATCAACCTCTACACCCTGGTCGGACACAACATGACCAAGGAAGGTCACTGATCTCAGCCAAAACTAACATTTCCAGAATTTTGCATACAACTGATGTTCTCTGAGTACTTGCAATGTCATTCTCAAATGTTGTTCATGCTCTTCTCTGGTCTTAGAGTATATGAGGATGTCATCTATGAATACTATGACAAAAGAATAAAGGTATTCATGAAAGACCCTATTCATAAGGTCCATGAATGCGGTTGGTGCGTTAGTGAGACCAAATGACATGACAAGAAACTCGTAATGACTATATCTAGTATAGAAAGAAGTCTTAGGAATGTACTCTTGTCTCACTCTAAGCTGGTGATACCCTGACCGAAGATCTATTTTAGAAAAGAAACTTGAACCTTAGAGATGATCAAATATATCATCAATTCTGGGAAGAGGGTATTTGTTCTTTATAGTGACTTTGTTGAGTTGCCGATAATCGATACACATTATAAGGGTTCCATTCTTTTTCTTAATGAACAACACTGGAGCACCCCATGGGGATATGCTCGGCTGGATGAATCCCTTATCAAGTAGATCTTTTTACTGCAACTTCAACTCCTTGAGTTCAGCTAGAGCCATTCTATATGGAGGAATTGAAATTGGTTTGGTGTTTGGATCTAAGTCAATACCAAAGTCAATTTCGCATTCAGGAGGGATTCCTGGTAAATCCTCCAAAAAAACATCTTGAAACTCATTCACTATAGACACAGAGTCTATGGAAGGAACTTCATGTTCTAATTCATTGACTCTGACTATATGGTATAAATACCCCTTAAATAACATCCTATTGGCTTTAAGATGGGGAACTATTTGGCCTGTTGAATTTGAATTACGCCCTTCCCATTCCAGCTCTAACTCATTAGGAAACTGAAACCTTACTACCCTATTTCGACAGTCTATGGTAGCATAGCATTTATGGAGCCAATCCATACCCAAAATTATATCAAAGTTAAGCATGGTTAATTCTATTAGGTCAGCATAGGTAACTATATCAAGAACACTTATTGGGCAATCTCTATATACTCTTTCAGCTCTAATGCTGTCTCCTATGGGAGTACTAACTAGAAAAGGTTCATGCAAGATCTTAGGAAGCAAGTAAAATTTACTAGCTACTAAAGGAGTAACAAAAGACAAGGTGGATCCTGGATCTAACAATGCATACACAGGAAAAAAAAAGACATGCAAGGTACCAGTGACCACATCAACTGACTTCTCCTGCTCCTCTCTACCTCTTAAAGCATAGAACATGTTCCTCTTGGGAGGCTCGGCTGCTACAGTAGGATTAGGCCGAGGCTGAGTATCTGCCTTGGCCTGATTCCTCACTTGTGGGCAGTCCCTGATCATATGCCCACTCTTGCCGCACCAATAGCGGAAATTAGAACCTACCATTCACTCACCTCCATGCAAACGGCCACACTTACCACACGGCTTTCTGTCACGCTGGGCATTTATGTCATTGCCCTTCTTGGGGCCAGACTTGCCCCCTTTGGCATTAGTGTTCCTGGAAGGAGTAGGATTACTTGAGTGCTGGTTCCCCTTCTTGAACTTGGGCCTGTCCCTGACTCCAAATGAACTCCTACCAGTGCTAGAACTAGCCTGATCCGAGGGCCTAGGCTTCTTGCTTTCTTGGCCTCTCTTCCTCCGACGACTCTCCTTCACCTTCTGTGCATGTACCATCAACCTAGAAAGGTCCATGTTATCATGCAACATGGATGCCCGACATTCCTCCTCCAGATCCTCCGATACACCAGTCACAAACCTGCTCATCTCATCCCTGCTACTAAACACCAGGGAAGAAGCATATTTGGAAAGTTTAACAAACTTCAAGGAGTATACTTTGACTAACATACCTCCCTGACGTAGGTTGATGAACTCCTCAGCCTTAGCCTTTCTCTGCTCTCTGGGAAAGAACTTCTCCAGGAATGCAGTCTTGAGAATGTCCCAAGTGATAGGGACTTCTCCTGGTTCTCGGCCATCTACCCACATCTTGTACCACACTTGAGCCACATCCTTGAGCTGGTATGCAGCCAACTCAGCCTTCTCCTCTTCATTAACACCCATAGCATAGAGAATCTTGTGGACCTCGTCCACAAATTCCTGGGGATCCTCATTGGTTCTGGACCCGAAGTAGACTAGAGGATTCATTCTAGTAAAATCTCTCAGTCTGCTAGCCATGGTGCTAGCATGTGGGTACTCCCTGGGAGCACTCTCTAGTGGCCTGGGCTGTGATAATATGTGCTTGAGCAGTGATGGCTTGGGCCATTTTAACCAGTGCTGCTCTCACTTCTCCATCTGTCAACGCAGCTGGGTTGACAAGCAGTTGCACTCCAGCAGCTGGGGCTTGAGGAGGAGCTTGGTTTCCCCCAGCAGCTGCTTCTCCAACTCTCCTGCCTGCGTTTCTTCTTGTGTTCATCTTTCTACACGCACTCACAAGAAGGAAGTTAGACGTTAGAATGACACAAAATGTCAAAACTCTACACAAGACGATAAAGAGTAAAATAAGGGAAGCTTCTTAACATCATTAAGTCTCTAAGTCATGGTTGTGGTGCACTTCACAATCATAAGCTAGAAACTACGCAATGTGGTTGTTTTGAGCCTTAGTTCCTAAGTAATTTAACCTCATGCTCTGATACCAAGTTTGTCACACCCGGGTCCTAGACCCTAGATGAGACGGCGTCGTTAACCTCTCAGAGGTCGCAGACAAGCCTCTTCTTATCTTTTATCACAATCATACAGTTAAATTTAGCGGAAAATTTAAAACTTTACTGAAGTGTACTTAGACTTCATATAATTCTTGCATAAGAGTTATATACTAACGGCTCAAAATAAACAACCATCTATTAATAGATTGAACAGTTGAAATGAAGAATTCATAATATCATTAATAGTTGTCAAACCGGCCATAATACAAAAGCTTGAGCAAATGGTTGAAAGGAAATTCTAGGGACAACATCCACTAGCTATGTCTAATCTACTAAATCTAGAAAATAAAGCGTAGGCATCCTCGAACTCAAGAGGACCTACCAAAGTCTGAGGTACTAGTCCAAACAGCTTCAACTGATTTTCAATCTTCTTCAAGGACCTGCACCTATAAAAATAGTAATTGTATATGGGTTAGTACACGCTTGTACTAAGTATGGGTGTATGCACATAAACACATAAGGACTATACATGATCAATGAAAGCTCTTCCTATAACAACATGCCATTTTTTGAAAGTGAAGTCACTTCACTTTCCTAATTCGTTATTTATGAATCATGCTATGCGTATGACATATTTTCATGCATTTAAAGAACACAACTCATTTTTTATATGAGCATAATACCTTGGAATCATGACATAATTTTAGAACAACTCAAGCAAAATTTAATATTTTTGCTCCCCTTAGGCCGAGAGCTCCCTGTCCTAGACTTAGTTTATTTTTCAGTCTTTTCTTCTTTTTGTTGTGTAGTTCAATGATCTCCTTTGATCCTATGTTTTACTTACGAGTGGAATGATTCATTGTAGTCCCATTGCTACAATGAATCAAGTAAGTAATCCAAAAGACTAAGGAAATGATTTGACTACCCTACTCACAAGTTGTTCTTTCCATTATTGTTAAAGTGGGCATGAAGTCTTTATAAGCTAATCTTTATTGGCTATGCCCATTCTTTGATCATTTGCATAATATAAAGATGTTGGGGCATATATTCATACTCCAATTGATGAGTCGTTATGTTTTGCTCCCTTTATTGGCATAAGCCAATAATTGTTAAAACTTCATTCTTATCAAACACTGATGATTTGATATACATATGCTTTTGCTTACTTAGTTCACTTTTAACTTGCATTTCTTCTTATTTGATCTCATGTTCACTTTGAACATGCTAGGTTGACTTAGGATATTCTTTTAAGACTTCCATTGGGATCTTTCTGTGCAATAACTAAGAATGACTTACATCATTACTTAGTCTAACCTCACGCTTGGGTCATCCTATCCGAACACCCCTCATCTTCCTAGTTCTTTCTTTCTTTCTTTCTTACTTTGTTAAAGAAATCTTTAGAATTTAACCGACATAGATCATGTGAGCTAACATGAAATCCAGTGTCTTCCCCACACTGAAAAGAGGTGGTTCACCGGCAAAAGTGAAATCGAATACTTCCTAGCTTTCTTAGGTGGATCCACTAGCTGGTAATCTATGCTGGCGACATAGTTCAACGACTAGGAGAATTTGGAGACTCTTATCCACCTTGGTGGTAGTGTCATCTCATGAGGCTTACATGTGTTTGCACAAGCTCATTACTAGTCTATCGGTGCTTAGCTCAATTTATTATACTTTATAACTTTTAGAGTTGATTCATACACTATGGAAGCTTTCTTCAAGTATGAGGTATGCTTAGCTCAATGGATTACTTGTCATCCCTTTCTATACTTGATGAATGTGAACTTAAATCTTACATTATCATCATGGTGCGAATGAGACTTGTCTCACGATTTATAACACCCTCTTATGTGAGTATCTATAAGATTGGTATGACTTGGTTATTGGCCAATTCTATTACATATTTTGGAAATAATATTGCTGGCCAATTTATTGGCATAAACCAAACTTTCACTAAACACTTGTCATGATATTATCACTAGCCAAGTCAATTAACTTCATGTATATACTATAGTAATCTCATCATTTTAAGCAAGACAACTTTCAACATTTGATTAGCTTATAAGACAATTCAGTGCCTAGTTTGGCCAAGCTATAAAGTTGATTTGGCATTGAAGATTCATTAACTAGCTTTGATTCTCATTCTTATTTCTTCTTGGAAACATTGCATTCCAAACACTTACAAACATATCTACTGTAAACATACACAGTAATCGAAACGTTCATTCCTTTCAACAGTAAAATAAATTTCATAAACGACTTATAACAAATTTCATCTTCTCGAACACAATTAGGCATTGCAACATTTCTAATCTCATGTAAATGATACTCTAATCATACGGATCTAACCTATAGGTCTCATTCGACATTATAAAATCACAGAAACCTCCACATAATGATCAATTAGCACCACATACAAACAACATGCTCGAGATTTGCATTATGCATACTACTAGAATCGGAAATAGGGAGAACTAGGGAGATGAACATTCGACAATTTCATTGGGAACAACCCCAGTTTCGTTTTTCTTGAATTCAAAACGTTTGAAAGGCCTCCTGGAGAAAGGAATCTAAGAGATAAATCCATACCTTACTGTAGAATTGAATCTACGAAGGTCACCCTGTTCTTTGTGCGAAAATCTTGAAGAATTGCTTTGAAATCGCCGAAGGAGAACCGAGAGTATTTTTTCTATTTTTCTTATGTTTGCTCACTGTTTTTCAATCGTGATTTTCTACTGGATGAACGTGAGTCTAAGTCTTAGGAACTGAATATTGACTAATTCAACTTAGGGTAATTAACTTAATTAACTAAATCAATTAGCTAATTACCAAAACGCCCCTCCTAAATTGACCAAAAATAGGAGAACATTTGACTTAGCCAAATTCTGAAAATTTGCTAAGGGTCTCGGGTTTGACCATGAATTTAAATTAATTGATTAAGTTGCTAATTTAATTAATTAAGTGACCTAGGGTAATTACTAAAGTACCCCAAAGTCACTAGGACCATAACCAACACCTTTGGACCATCCTAGGTTAGGTAGTAGGATGTTTCTTTAGTTAGCTACTCGGCTAGTGTCACCCGGTTTGGTCTTAGGATCTCGGGCACACTAGTTAGTTCATTTTAGTTAATCCTAGGTTAGTTAGCTTGTTAGGTAACTTAGTTAGAGCCTAGGATGGTTTAGAAAGCTCGTCCCCATGTGGCTTGACCCGACGCATGCCGGACCCCTAACCGCCCTAACCGAATCGGTTGGGATTGGTCGCTTGGTCTCTCGGCCGGTAGCACATGTGCTTGCACATGTGTTTTCGTGCACTTTACTAACCGTGCACTCTGTAGTTGCACTTGGAAAGATCATTTCTTATACCAAGGATCCTCACTATGTCATTGGGCACTGCTTAATCTACATGATCATTTTAAATGATCATGTGCTATGGTAGCTAGGCTTGACACTTGGATGCCTCGTACCTAATGTGTGTAAGCGAAGAAATTAAGAATTTTAGCTTAGGGTCTTCATTGCAGGTACAATTCCTAAACAAGCTTGGATTGGAGCATTTGAACATCAAAGTGTATTTTAAGTTACTTGTTAATAAATAGAAATTGGCTAACACCGTTAAGCCAATACTCTCTAACATGCCCAATATTACTCAATTGGGCATTGGGATCGCTATGTACCCCAATACATATTCTTAAAACCTAATAGATTCTTCACTAGAAAAGTATATTTTCTGGAATGTTACACCACGCCCCCATTTGAAGGGGCGTCAATCAGACCACTAGCCATCGATCATGGGGGTGGTTTGACACTACGTTGGCAGATTTTTGCCAATATTTGAGTCCTCCTCAAGGACCCTTAGGGTGGTCCTTGGGGATTCGTGCTCGGACGTTTCGACCCTAAATACGACTATATAGATGTTAGGGTTATCTCATATCATTTTAGACACCAAATAACACGTAAAACATGCAAAGACACACTAGCACATACACACGACTAGTTTCCAAAGGTCTTGGTCGTTCCTTGACAATTGACTTTTAAAATCTTTAAAATAATTAATACAAGGGGTGACACACTTTATTTACATGTTAATAACTCTTAAAACAAATGTGAGGCTCTATATCAACCTAGTTCTTTTTTTGGTCCTTGCAACTTTAATAAGGCAACATATTATGTTTAGAAAGTGGAGGGGGTGAGGTGAGACGGTAATGCTAAGGCATTGGATAAAAGGGACAATAACTCAGGTAAATTTTAAGGTTCTTTTCCAGAGGTTCAACAAGGCCAACACTTGTGACCAAGCCAATTCAGACGGCTATTCTCGCCTCTACAGGTAATTACTCGGGAATCCACCTTATAATTTGATTCAGGATAGCCAGGGATTAACTCCTTCGGTGGTTAGCATGCTATCTGTTGATCATATGTTACAATTTTGGAGAACCTGGGCATATGAGGAGAGATTGTCCCCAACCACGTGTGTTAGATTTTGCGCAACAACTGTGTAGAGCAGTGGTACCCGCGGGGAATGGTAATAATGGTCAAGGGCGTCCTCAAGGTGGGATAGGAGGTAACCAACGAGTCTATGGAGGTAGATAAAATGGTAAGAGAGGCAAAGGTAACGTGAAACAAGGTAAGGAAGTGGATCATAAAGATGATATGGCTGA
Source organism: Solanum sitiens (assembly GCA_016801875.1). NCBI lineage: Eukaryota > Viridiplantae > Streptophyta > Magnoliopsida > Solanales > Solanaceae > Solanum > Solanum sitiens. The sequence goes on from JABWTJ010000797.1 coordinate 332,906, forward strand.
GTGTTATGCTTTTTCGTGCAAGAATAAGCAGAGGCGTCTGACGTAGTGATCACATGTAGTATTCTTGTCTTTGATCGAATCGCTAATGTGTTATTTGATTTGGGTTCTACTTATTCTTATGTATTCGTGAGTTTTCCCTCATAATTTTTTATGATTTGTGATATACTTAATGCCCCCGCCTATGTTTCTACCCCAGTTAGAAAGTCCGTCATAGTCACCCATGTCTATCATGCTTGGCCTATTTTGTTTTAAGGTTTTCACACATGGACTGATTTGGTGATTTTGAATATGAATGATAGTGATGTAATCATAGGCATGACTTGTTTTTCCCCCTATTATGCTGTGCTAAATTATAATACAAAGTCTTTAACTCTTGAAATGTTGGGATGAGAAAAATTAGAGTGGGAAAGTGTAACACCTTTAAAACGACTTAGGTGAAACTAGAGCCTAACACTTGTGTCTTGATGTTTGGAAGTCCTAAAATTGGTTATAATGATTTTTATAGGCAGTGTTTGAAGTTTGGTGAAGTTTGGAGGACAAACATCCAAGAACGTCCATGACGTTCGAAGGGTTTGCCTTGAAACGTGCTTGTGTGTCTTAGTGTATTTCGTCAAGTTTTACGTTGTTTTGGTTGAAATTAATGTGAGAGGTTCTTAAAATGTGTATGAATATATTTGGATTGGAAACTTCCTGGCAAAACTCCCTAAGGACCAACCAAGGGGTCCTTGAGGAGGACCCATTGTGTGAGCCAAAAGCTGTCAAAACCAGCCTTACCTACGGATGGCAATCGTTGCCCAGTAGGCTAGTCGACGCCCCATACATTGGCGGCATAGGTTGATCCTTAGGCTGGGGAGCATGTGCTCCCACTTGGCCAGTATCTAACCCAAACCACGGACCAGCAGGATGGTCCGTTGGTTGGGCTACGAGGCATCGTTTGAGGGGCCGTTGATGGTCTGCAATTTCCTGCAACATCTCTACCAACTCAAGGGAAAGTTGGGTATTTCACCTAGACTTCCTAAAATTAGTTGGATGGTTTATTAAGGCCATTTTGGGTATTTTAAGTGGGTTCATAAGTCTTAAACACTTAGATGAATTCATTATTTCAAAATCAATACCCAAGACCTCTAAAGAACTCTCTAAAACACCATTAAAGCTTGAAGGGAGCTTGGAGCTTGGAGCTTGGAGGGTGATTTCTTTATAAAATCTTCTCAATTTTCGTGGCTTAGCATAAATTAAGGTATGTCTTTCATCCTTGAATCTCTTTTCTTCAAAGATTCAAGCTTCGAAGTGTTTTACAAAGACTTCTCAAAAAAATGAATTTCTAATTGAAATCTAGCCATAGGTTCTTGCATAAAACATTTTGAATCATTGTATTATGATTGAATTGATGTTAATTTGATTATTTTAGACTAAAAACTCTATGAACCCATGAAAACCATGAAACCCTAGTTTTGACTATTTTATGGGTTATTTGACTATGTCACTATACTATTGAATTCTTGTGTAGTTTGATTAGGGCTCTTGAATTATGAACGGATTATGCTAGAACTATAAGTAGGCTACCCTAATTTGATGAATTCATATTGTACTATCTTTGATTCATTGTACATTCTGATTATTGGATTGAATTGTTGATTATGGCTATTGGTAAGAGCCTTGGTATATTGAGTTGGTTGAATTGGCTATGGATGGGAGTTGTGAGATTGGAATCGTGGTATGTTGACCTAACTTTCTCTATATTGTGTAGTATAGGTCTTAGATAATGATGTTGTTTGGTATGGTCCACTTATGGTGGCGGAGCTTATGTGCTATACTTGTGAATAATGTGGCCTCGTTGGCATTACTTTATGAATTGTGAAACGATGTGGCCTCGTCGGCATTATATTATAAATTATGGCTTTATCATGTTATAACTTGAATATGTGAGTATTGTGATGGTCTTGATGACTTATATGTATATGTGGAGTCAAAGCATGAGTTCTTCTAGTTGATGATGTGTGTCTCTAGTAGGCTACAGTGAAGTCATTATATATATTACTTGATGTTGAAGCATGATGATTCTTGATTGATTATATGAGACTTGTGATAACTAGATTTATGATAGTATAGTAGTGAATGGGGTGAACTATAGTTGATATTGGTTATTCCTATGTGATTCTTGAATGATATGCTATATGTGGTATAGTGGAGTATGAGTGTGTGTTGTTTTGTTAGACTTGTGTCCCTTACTTGATACATGAAAAATGTGAATATGAGTTCTTGACTTAGTATGCTAAAGCTCCTTAGTCTTGTATGTGTGATTTACATGTGATCTCGAACATAGTAAAGAAGGTCCCTTATGTGGAACCTTCAACGTAGATGGAAGGTTATGATATCCTTGAAATTGAAAGTTGTAATGGTATCCTTCTTGTGTGAATGGTGAACTTAGGGTTGATTGGCTGGAACATCATGAAATCATCCTTAGGAAAGTAATTGATCTATCCTTTTGACCATTGTAGTTAGCCTTAGTGGACCCTCTTTGGTAAGGTGTAATGTGATTGGGTTATGAACAAGTTATGATACCTCTTCATATGCTCCTTTATTAAAATACTCTATGAAAACAAAGTCTATCACCGATTGAGAATGCTTGGGAAGTTGCTCTAACTAAGATGTCATTAGAGAACAAAGAAACCCTCGATATTCTTTAACCATGTGCCTACATGGGATGTGTCCTTGTTCTACTATTGGCAAGTAGAACACCCTCCATTGGAGTATACACATGACTCCGGATTCCATTCATAGCTAGTATGGTCTATGTCGGTTTATTGCCTATTCTCATCATATGGGATACCTACTAGTGTTGGAGAAAATCTATGAAGTTTAGGTAGTGGTATGAGACGCTATCTAGACATTGCACGATTAGGCTTTGAAGATGTTAGTGTGTCAGTCCCTAGGTCTTCTCCAAGACCATTATTTGAATGTCCTTAAGTGTTGAATGCCTCTTAATGAACTAATGATGATAATGACTTAAGTTAGAAAGCATGTTAATGAATAAAGTACTTATCTATAGTTGCTTTAAGGATTGCCTAGTTAAGGTGTGGAGGGGGAATATGAATGGTCTCTTCATGTACCTAGGGAAGTCTTAAAAATACTAGATAGGAAAGTTGATTAATGAAATGGTAATAACCTTATCTTAGGTAGTCTAAAGGATATCTTTGGTGTGTGTGAAGGGATGGTATGGGTGGTCGCCTCATAACTCACTCAAGTGAGCCTTAGAATCACCTTTGGTAGGAGGATCTCATGTTTATGTGTTTTTGATGTGTTGTTGATGCTATCTTGTGATATGTGGATTATATGTGAAGTTGGTGTGATACGTGGGTTTTCACATTATGATATAAAGCTTACTGTAATATATTACTGTAAAATAGCATATTTAACTAAAATGTCCTTTTATCATGATTTTATGCATTATTCCATACTCAGTACATGTATTGTACTAATTCCATACATTTTTCTATATCTAAAGTTTTAGGTGGAAGGTAAGAGGCATCTTGAAGAAAAGCTTGGAAACTAGGACTCTTTCAAGCAAAGTTGGGGTATGTCCTCACTTGATTCGAGGACATTATTATCTTTAGATTTCTTTTATTCAAAGTATTGTAATACACTAAGTATTTTATATTTTGATTGTATGGGCCGTGACCCAAGTATTCTTAGAGTCTAAGATTGGCGTTTGTTGAGACTTAGCATTTTATATCATTTTATATGAAAGATGTTTTGAGATATTATTCATCTGAAAAGTTTTAATTCTGCACTACTTTTCATACATGTATGCAATGAATGATGTCAAAGGGCTTGTACAAGACCTCCGAGAGGTCAAGTATGCACACTATATCTTCTAGGGTGTACTCTCGGGGTGTGACAAAAAGGGTGTACAAGACTGAGCAAGCTAAGATCATTTCCTCCATTTGGGCTAGGAAACTAGTAGGGAGAGGTTGTTTGGCGTATTTGGCTCATATTAGGGATGTTGAGGTTGAGACTCTATCTATTGAGTCTATTCCTGTGGTATTAGAATTCAGAGAAGTGTTTCCTACTGATTTTCTTGGTATGACTCTATATAGAGATATTGACTTCTATATTGATTTAGAGCCTGGTATGTGCCCCATTTCTATTCCTCCATATGGTATTCTCCAACAGAATTAATAGAGATTAAGGCTCAAATCCAAGAGCTTCTTGATAAGAATTTATTCGTCCTAGTGTTTCTCTATAGGGTGCTCCATTTTTGTTTGTTAAGAAAAAGGATTATAGTATGAGAATCTGTATAGATTACTGATAATTAAATAGGGTCACCATTCGAAACAATTACCTTTTGCCTCAAATAAATGATCTTTTTGACCAATTGCAAGGTGCATCCGTTATTTCTGAAATTGATCTAGGTTTGGCTACCATCAGTTGAAAATTAGGCCAAAATTTGTGCACAAGATGGCGTTTAGAACCCGCTATGGGGATTACGAGTATCTTGTTATGTCCTTTTGCTTGACAAATTCGCCTACAACTTTTATGAGTTTAATTAATGGGGTGTTCAATAAATTTGTTTGATTCATTCGTCATAATATTCATTGATTATATTTTGGTTTATTCAAAAAGTGAAGAGCATGACGACTATCTTCATATTGTTCTGGTGTTCTTGGGAAACAATAATTGTATGCTAAATTTTCAAAATGTGAATTTTGGTTGACTTCTGCTGCATTTTTGGGACATGTAGTTTTAAAAGAAGTGGTAAAGGTAGATCCTCAAAAGAATGAGGCGGTTAAGAATTGTGTTCGTCCTAGCTCTACGACGGAAGTTAAGAGTTTTGTGTAGCTCGCTAGCTACTATCATCGATATTTAAGAACTTTATTTCTATTATTACTGAGTTGACTAACTTGACCAAAAAGGAGATACTATTTGAATGGAATGAAAAATGTGAGGAAAGCTTCCAAAAGCTAAAGACTCTATTGACCACCACACCTATTCTATCACGACTGATTTAATGTAAGGATTTTATTGTTTATTGTGATACTTCACATTCTGGTTTGGGTGATTTGTTGATGCAAGATAGAAATGTTATACCTTATGCATCGCGACAATTAAAGGTGCATGGAGGAATTATCCAACCCATTATTTGGAGTTGGCAGCGACATTACCTTTATTGTGTGAAGTGTGAAGTGTTTACTGACCATCGTAGTTTCCAACACGTGTTTACTCAAAATGATCTTAATTTGAGACAACGAAGGTGGATGAACTTACTTAAATATTATGATGTGACAATTTGATACCATATGGGTATGACTAATGTAGTGGGAGACGCTTTGAGTCGAAATACTGTATATATAGATAATTTAGCTTATTTAAGTGTAACTAGACGATCTTTGGCTAAAGAAATTCAAACCTTGGAGTCAAAATTCATGCAATTTTCAATTGGGAATCTCATAGAAAGGTGGGGTGTTAGCTAGCATTAAAGTTAGGGTCACTTTCATTGAGTGGATCAAGGCCAAACAATTTGAGGATGAAATATTGAATGAACTTGAGAAGAAGATTGTGATTGGTAAGGCACAAAAGACCACTCATGATGCGGATGGTGTGCTTAGTTTTAAAGGAAAAATCTATGTACCTAGAGTAGATGACTTGATTAAGAAATTATTGGCAGAATCTCATGGTTTGCCATATTCTATTCATCCGGGTGTGACCAAGATGTATCGAGACTTGAAGCGAATTTATTGGTGGCCGATCATGAAGAATAATATAGCGGACTTTATGGCTAAGTGTCAAAATTGTCAACAAGTGAAATATGAGCACCAAAGGCTTGCATGTTTGCTTCAATGAATGACAATTCTGAGATGGAAGTGGAAGAGAATAGCCATGGATTTTGTTGTTTGTCTTCCAAAAACCATGGGGAAGTTTTATTCTATTTGGGTGGTGGTTGATAGATTGAGTAAGTCAACCCATTTTTTTTGGGTAAGAATAGATTATAATGTTGAAAAATTTGCTAAGGTGTATGTTAATGAGATAGTGAGGTTGTATGGGGTTCCTTTCTCTCTCATCTCAGACCGTGGTACCCGATTCACATCACAAATTTGGATGAAATTAAATGATGAATTATGCAGACAACTCATTTTTAGTACAACCTTCTATCCACAGATAGACGAGCAGTCAAAGAAGACAATTTAAGTGTTAGAAGACATGTTGAGGGCATGTGTGATTGATTTTGGAGGACATTGGGACAAGTTCCTACCTTTGTGTGAATTCTCCTAATAATAGTTATTATTCCAGCATAGATATGACACCATTTGATGCACTCTATGGGAGGGTATGTAGATCGCCCATAGGATGGTTTGAGGTGGAGATGTGAAACCTTTGGGGGTCGATTAGTGAAGGAAGCTCAAGATAAGGTGAGGAGTATACAAGTTAATCTTCTAGCAGCCCAGAGTAGACATAAAAAGTATGCGGATCATAAGGTAAGATACATGGCATTTCAAAACGATGAGAATGTTCTTTTTAAGGTATCACCCATGAAGGAGGTGATGAGATTTGGTAATGTAACACCCTGGAAGTTCCATGACTAATACTAGAGACTAAACTATTAAATAATGTTCAAAATTATATTTCCAGACCTATACTAATGTAATAAACTTGATTTAGAAGTATTAGAGCCTAGACGTCAAAGGACGACCTTGACGTCCAGAAACTAGTGAAATAGAACTAGTAGACGTCCTTAGGTTATGTGAAGGTTTGGGAGTATTGTATGAAGTCTTAAACTTGTAAAAATATGTTAAATATGTTAAATAATGTTTATAGGGTTAAAATGTCCAGTTACAACTCCCCAAGGACCACCTAAAGGATCCTTGAGGAGGACCCAAACATTGGCAACAAGGCTGCCAAATCAGCCTGCCGAGCAGCCAAGAAGTTAAGGTCAATGCACGTCACGCAGCCATCACCTGGAAGGTAAAAATTGGCTCTCTATTCGGGGACTTCATGAGGCTCACTGCCTCAAATCGTATTTCAGAAAAAAAAATTTGGAGGTGCCCTCGCGACGTGCAGCCATTTCCTAGATTTGATCGCGTCGTTTTTAAGTCAATTTGACTTCACAAAAAAGACCCAATTAATTGAGGGGTCTTTTGGATATTTTAGGGGAGGGTTATATATTCATTCAGGGTCAGTTTTAAGTCATCTTTACCCACCCAAATTAATTCCCCAAATCACTCTCACTTCTCTCTAAATTATCTTGCTACTCAATCTCCATTGAATAGAATTGGAAACTTGGAGAAGAAAACCAAGTTGTCAACTTTTGAACTCAAATTCGTGGATAAAGTCTTCACTAAGGTATGGATTCTTCACTCTAGGGATTCCTTTCCGCAAAAGTTCCATGATTTTAAATCCCCACCCGAATCAAGGGTTTTCACTACATATGGGTTTCCTTCTAAACCTATAATTAGTGATCAATTATGACTAATTATGATTACTTAGGATTTTTTATGAGTATAATAATGGTTAATTGATGTTATTTAATTGATATTTCATTGGATCCATGTTCTTCCCTAAATCCTCTAAATCTTGTATCTTGGTTGATAAATTGCTTGAAGATGATGAGGTTATGGGTTGTTATATTGGTGTTAATGGTATTATTTATTCATGGACTGTCATATATCATGTTTTCATTGGGTCTTTGATATAGTTTTTGAAGATCCCATGAACGTCCCTTTTCTCCTAACCCTAGTTATGAATTAGGTTGTTTGATTATTAGAGATGATGTAGTTGGATGTAGTATTGTTTAATTTACTATTATATGATGTTGATGATTGGATTGTTGGATAAATATTGTGGAATTGGAGGTGAAGTATTGAAGGATATTCTTGGAGGCTATTGGTAAGAATTTCAAGATCACGAATACTTCACTTCAATTATGTTGATCTATTCTTGATGGTGATGTTCAATTGAAGTATGAATATGTGAATAGAATAGGAAGATGATGATATGATGAATATTATGGAATTTTTCAATGTGATGAAGGTGAGATTATGATAAGGGTATGATTATGCAAGATTGAAAGTGATTTTCTTGTGTGCCTTATTATTATGACTATGATGTGATGATCTCACTAAATGTTGGGTTGTGATGAAAGGATGTTCTCATTCTATACCTAAGAGCTATGATCATTATTATATAAGTGGTTAGTACCTAAGGCCTATACTATAAACTAGTGTTAAGGATGGATTAAATACATTTCAAAAAGGGAATTTAGCTTAGCACCGAGCGAACTAGAAAGTTAGAGGTGTCCCTTCCCAAGAGGGGAGGTAGGTTCACCATGGTTCTCATGAGATATAGACTACAATGTGTTTAGCATAAAAAAGGGTTTCCAATGTTCCTTAACTAAGTGACCCCAGAGGAAGACTAGCTAGTGGATCCACCTAGATGCTATAATTATGCATGGTTCTACCTTGGCAAGTAAAGCACCTTCTTTTGGTGTTGGGTTTCATGACACCGGATTCCATGTTTAGCTCACATGGTCTATTATTGGTTATGATGAATGTTCCTGAAAGTAAAATGAATGAATGAAAGTAATATGATGGACACTAACTAGGATGACTTAAGGGGTACTACTTACTATAGGTAAGGATATGGGACTTTACATATGTATTGCACAAGTTGGCTTGAGGGGAATCCTAGGTGGATGTTCTTATGTACTTATGTTATGAATGAAATGCATAATGTAGTTCTATATAATGTTGGTCTTATATGATGTTTGTCTCATTTGATGAACATGATATTGGTCGAAATTTCTATGTATGATGATGACAATGCATGATATGATGTTATATGATGTAAAGGCATTGCTTATGGTCTCTTTACTACTTGTATTGGTTTATGTGAGGTTATAGGGCTTCACATGGGCATTTCACTTGTTGGCTTGGATTGGGATTGTGAGTAATTATCTTGTAAGGTTTTAATGAAGTGAACTCTAAGATATGAAATGTGGCTTATGGATTTATTATGATGTTATTCTTTTATATGTATATGAATAAATGTTGTTACAATTATGGACTTGTATATGTGCTTTTGTATGCAAAAGGTTTTAAAGTAACTTGGCCTGTTTATACTAAAATGACCTTTTGTGCATGATTTCAAATGGGTGACTTGCATATATCCATACTGAGTACATGTGGTTTGTACTAACCCATATTATCTCTATTTCTATAATAATGTAGGTTCAGGCCATTGAAGAGCTTCAACGCCATTTCAAGGAATACTTGGATAGTTCCCAAGTTGTTGGTGAGTCCTCAAGTCTGATGATGATGCCACTATTCTAGTTCTAGATATTTGACTATGTCTAAGACAATTGTTCATTTCTTATCTTTGAGACTTTCTTGTAAGTTATATATGAGACATATTGTAATATTATAAGGTCTATGTCCCGAATCTTTTACTTCAACAATAGATGGTTATGTGTGAGACATTAGTAGACTATGTTGTTAAATGAGAAGTCTATGTAAGCTTCATATATGAATAAATGAGAAGTATAAGTTAACTTCATAAGTATAGTTTTAATTTTTCCGCATTTTCTCTACCTATGATATGCAATGATGCATGCTAAGTGCTAGTCTAAGACCTCTTCGAGGACGAAGATGCCATTTACGTCTAGAGCGTGCTCCCCGGTTGTGTTAAACTTGGTATCAGAGCATCAGGTTGAAAAATCTTAGGAATGGTGTCACAAAACCACGTCTACGTTGAGTCTTGTTCCTAATTGTGAAGTGTTCCACACTTGAGAGGCTATGTGATTCTTAGAAAATTCTCACCTCTTTGGTATTCTTGAAGTCGTGCCTCTAGAGTCTTGACTTTATGTGTCCTTTTCTTCTAATCCTTTACTTGTTGTTATAGGCTATGACTACTAGAAGGGTAGCCGCAAGAAGAGTTGAAGAGGAGATAGCTAATGTGGGAGTTCCTTCCCAAGACAACGAAGCTCCTCCTCAAGAATAAGCTTCTGTAGGCGGCCAAAATCTGGCCAATCCTTCGGCTATGATGGAGGGATATATAAGGATGACTTTCATCAACTTAGATCAAGCCAGGACTACTCAAGCTCAAGCCGTAACTACTCAATATCAACCTATGGCGGCTCAAGCAAACTGGGAAGTTGGACCCCCTGTGAACCAAAATGCTAGTACTATGGATTCTCACTTGAGGGACTTCACAAGGGTGAACCCTCAAATGTTTTTTGGATCTAAGGTGAATGAAAAACCCTAAGACTTTTTAGATGAGGTCTATAAGATCTTGTATGCTATAGGAGTGAGTTCAAATGAGAAGGCCGAGCTAGACGCTTATCAACTCAAGGACATGGCTCAAACTTGGTACACTCAATGGAAGGACAATAAATCTTCGAGAGCGGGTCTCATAAGTTGGGAAGTTTTTACGAGGGCATTTCTTGATAAGTTCTTCCTAAGGTATAAAAGAGAGGTAAAAGTGGAAGAGTTCATCAACCTTCATCAAGGAGGTATGAGTGTCCAAGAATACTCTTTGAAGTTCATTAAGTTGTCTAGATATGCCTCTTCTTTGGTGTCCAATCCTAGAGATGAAATGAGCCATTTTGTGACAGGTGTGTCCGATGATCTTGTGGAAGAGTGTCGTTCAGTGATGCTTCATGAAAACATGGACATTTCTCGTTTGATGGTGTATGCTCAAAAAGTTTAGAAGAGTAGGCTTAAGAGGAAACATAGGGATGCCAAGAGGGCAAGGTCCTATGATTCAGGTAATTCTAAGGGCAAGCTGAAAATTCAAGACAAACCTATGTTCAAGAAGATATTCTCTAACAAAGTTCCTTCTAAATTTCCCAAGATTAGGAAGGATAGGGTGTATAACCCTAGGTCCCAAGGGGGAAGAAGTGGTAATTCACCAAGTGATAAACCTACTTATATGTGGTAAGAAACATATGGGTGAATGTCTAGTTGGAACGGATAATTGCTTTGGTTGTGGAATGAGTGGCCATTAGGTGAGAGCTTTTCCCATGCTTAAAGCTCGAGGGAAGGAGATTAATCAAGCACAAGCAAGCGTTCCAAATCCCTATACTTTTAAGAAAAATCGCTTTTATGCTCTCTACTCTAGGGGTGATCAATAGGATTCTCCCGATGTTGTCACCGTATGTTACAAGTATTTTCCATTATTGTCTATGCTTTACTACATCTTGGTGATACTTTATCGTTTGTAACTCCATTAGTAGCTAAAAAGTTTGATATGCTACCAAACCTTTTTTGGTTTCTACCCCAGTGGGTGACTCCATTGTTGCTAAGAGACTCTATAGGAGTTGTCCCAAATTGTTGTCCAATAGAGTTACATTGGTAGATTTGGTAGAACTTGATATGTTGGACTTTGATGTCATATTGGGGATAGATTGGTTACATAATTATTTTGCTTCTATTGATTGTAGAACAAGGGTAGTTAAATTCAAATTCTTAATGAACCCGTCTTAGAATGGAAGGGGGGTAACACAATCCCTAGAGGTAAAGTTATTTTGTGTTTGAAATCTTGTAGGATGATTTCTAAGGAATGTCTCTACCATATTGTGAGAGTCAAGGACCTTGGGTTTGAAGCTCCTCCTTTAGAGTCGGTACCCGTAGTGAAGGATTTTTTTTGGAAATCTTCTCCGATGACTTGCCATAATTCCTCCCGAACGGGAAATAGACTTCAGCATAGATATGTTGCCGGATACGAAGCCTATTTCAATCTCTCATTACCGAATGTCTTCGACCGAGTTAAAGGAACTAAAGATTCAACTCAAAGATTTACTAGACAAAGGTTTCATACAACAAAGTATTTCCCCATGGGGCGCTCTGGTGTAATTCGAGAAAAAGAAGGATGGGTTCCTTAGGACTTCCATTTATTACCGTAAACTAAATAAGGTTACCATAAAAAACAAGTTTCCTCACCCTGGGATCGACAATTTTTTTGATCAACTCCAAGGGGCAAGCTACTTTTCAAAAATTGATTTAAGGTCGGGGTATGACCAATTGAGGGTTAGAGGAGTTGACATACCTAATACGGATTTTAGAACTAGGTTTTGTCACTATGAGTTCCTAGTTATGTCCTCTAGTCTAACTAACACCACAACAACTTTTATAGACATCTGAATAGAGTGTTTTAGAATTACCTGGACTCATTTGTAATTGTCTTCATTAATGACATCTTGGTGTATTCTAAGAGTGAGGATGAACATATGAGTCATTTCAGGATAGTATTGCAAGTCCTCAAGGAACATCAACTCTTCACTAAATGTAGTAAGTGTAAATTTTTGTTGAGATCAGTTGCTTTTCTTGGTCACATTGTTTCAAGTGAGGGTATAGAGGTCGATCCGAAGAAAACGGAAGCGGTTAAGAATTGTCCTAGACCTTTGACTCCAACCGATATTCAAAGTTTCTTGGGTTTAGCCGGGTATTATAGCAGATTTGTTGATGGGTTTGCATCCATTGCTTCTCCTTTGACAACCTTAACCCAAAAGAAAGTTAAGTTTGAATGGTCGGAAGCTTGTGAAAATGGCTTCCAAGAGTTGAAAGATAAGCTTACCTCCGCTCCAGTTTTAACCTTACGTGAAGGTACCAAAGGATATGTTCTGTACTGTAATGCTTCTCGAGTACGTTTGGGTTGTTTCCTCATTCAACATGGTAAGGTAATAACTTCCTCTAGACAACTCAAGGTGCATGAGAAGAACTATCCAACTCATGATCTTGAATTAGCGGTCGTAGTGTTTTCCTTGAAAATATAGAGGCATTATCTATACGGTGTACAAGTGGATGTGTTCACTAACCAAAAGAGCCTTAAATATGTGTTCACTCAAAAGTAGTTGAATCTCCGACAAACAAAGTGGTTTGAAATTTTGAAGGATTGCGACATGAGTGTTCTCTACCACCCCGGTAAGGCCAATGTGGTGGAGAACGCTCTAAGTCGAATGTAAATGTTTACTGTAGCGCATGTTCCTGATGATAAGAAAGAATTAGTGAAAGAGGTACATAGATTGGCTCGGTTGGTTGTTCGGTTGGAATATTCTCCAAAGGGAGTTCCTATGGTGAATCATAGCTCCGAGTCATCTTTAGTGGTCGAGATGAAATCTATGAAACATCTTGATCCTCTATTGATGGAGTTGAAGGAATCGGTTCTTAGCAAGTTCAATGAAGCATTCTCCTAAGAGGGGAATGGGGTACTTAGGTAGGTAACAAGGTAGATTGTGTGTACCAGATATGGATGGTCTAAGGGGACAAATTTTGGAAAAGTCTCATGGTTCCCGATATTCCAATTATCCAGGTGACACCAAAATGTATTGTGATCTTCAAGAGGTCTATTGGTGGGACGGATTGAAAAGGGATATAGAGGACCTTGTGGCCAAATGTCCTAATTGTCAACAAGTCAGGGCCGAACATCAAATATCGGGAGGGTTAACTCAAGTGATGGATGTACCTACTTGGAAATGGGAAGACATCAATATGGATTTCAAACGCGTAGGCAAAATGATTCCATATGGGTTATTATTGATATATTGACAAAATCTACCCATTTCCTTCCCGTCAAATCTACTTATCCGGCGGAGGAATATGCTAGGTTGTACCTTAATGAGATTGTTAGTTTGCATGGGATCCCTTTGCCCATAATCATGGATAGAGGTACCCAATTCACTTCTCGTTTTTGGAGGTATTTCCAAAAGGGGCTAGGTACTCAAGTGAAACTTAGTACCGCTTTTCACCCTCAAACGGATGGCCAAGCGGAGCGCACCATCCAAACCCTTTAAGATATGTTGAGAGAGTGTTCCATTGACTTCAAGGGTAATTGGGATGACCATCTACCTTTGATAGAATTCTCATATAACAATAGCTGCCATTCGAGTATCTCTATGGCACCATTTGAATCTCTCTATTGTAGAAGGTGTCGTTCTCCAGTAGGGCGGTTTGAGTTTGTTGAAGTTGCACTCCTTAGTCCCGAGATAGTCTACGAGGCCATGGAGAATGTCCGAATGATAAGGTATAGGTTGAAAACATGCTATAGTCGGCAAAATTATTATGCCGACATGTAATATTATGAAAGTCCATGACATAAGCTAGAGCCTTACATGATGAACTAAAACTTAAAACACTGTTTCTAAGCCTAAAATAATATTTATAAACCATTTAGGAAGTTTTAGAGCCAAGACGACAAGAAAAGTCCATGACGTCCAAAAACTAGTTAGATTGAACTAGTTGATGCCCCTATGTTTGGCGAAGGTTTGGGAGGATCAAATGAAGTATAAAACTTGTAATAAGACTTTAAATAGGTAAAATGTAGTATGTAGGGTCTAAAAGTTCAATAAATACTCCCCAAGTACCACCTGAAGGGTCCTTGAGGAGGACCCCAACATGGGCAGGCAGCATCCTGCACAAGACAAGATTCAAGGGGCTACTGCACGTCACGCAGCACACATCCATCTTGGCGAAATTTGCCTCGCGACGCGTGCACACCACGAGGTCCACTGCCTCAAATCAGATTTTGAAAATAATTCAGAAATAAGTCTCGCGACGCGGAGCCACCACCAAATTCGTTGAAATCGTATTTATAGCATTTTGACTTCACAAAAAGACCCATTTAAGTGAGGGGTATTTTGGGTAATTTAGGGGGTATATATTGACTAAGGTTCAGTTTTAAGTCATTTTTCACTCACTTAAATCAAATTCTTAAAACAAAACCCAAAAGCTGTCATCTCTCTCTACTTTCTCTCTCCCTAAATCCTCCATTGAAGAAGCAAAAAAGCTTGAGAAAGAAGACCAATTTCACTAGGATTTCACTTCAATTTCCTGGATTAATCTTCATTAAGGTATGGGTTCTTCACTCTTGCAATTCCTTTCCCCAAGAGGTCCTTGCAAAGTTGATTTCTAAATGACCCAAGTTTCAAGGGTTTCCCTATTCTAATGGGTTTTCTTCTACTATTCAAATTAATGATAAATTGTGATTTCCTATGACTAATTAACTATATATTGTTTGTTAATTGATTTTAATTGATGCAATTTCATATAGATCATGTCCCTTTCCCCAATTTCCCCAAATCTTCGATTTTGCTTATAAATTGATGGGAATTGTAGAATGTATTGGTTGATAGACTTGTATTATATATTATATTCTTTCATGGACTGCCTAGTGTAATGTATTGTTGGGATTAAATATATTTCTTGAATAATTCATGATGAACCCTATTCCCCTTAACCGTAGGTTATGAATTGAAGTTAATTGGGATAGGGATAATGCAATTGACTTCATTATTGTGTTAATTACTATTGCGTAATGATATTACACCCATTATTGGGTTGAATTAGATGGTTGATGGTAAAACCTTGATGATGGATTGTTAAGGAGATTGTGGTAAGTCTTATGATCTCAACCCTTTACTTCGATTATGATTACTTGTGTTTAGTGATAAAGTTATATTGAAGTATACATTGTGATGAGATTGATAGGGTTGGTATGACGTTGAATTGGAATGTCTTGAACTATGGTTTGTGAGTTGTTGGCTATGATGTAAATGTTATAAGGATGGTGATAACTTACAAATATACCTTATTATGGCGTGATATGTAAATGTGTTAACCTCACATGTATGAATTTTAATGAAAGGACAATACTCATGCAATTTTTATTGAGCTATGATGATGATTATATAAGGGATAGACCCTATGACTTATGTTAAGCTATGATGATTAATCAAGGCATCAAAGACATTTCAAAAGGGACTCTAGCTTAGCACCGAGTGAACTTGTAGGTGAGGGGTGACGCCTTCCCATTGAGGGAAGGTAGGGTTAACCATAGTCCTCACGGGGTGGATAGCCTCATAGTCCAAAAAGGGCATAGAGTGATATTTTCATGAAGGCCCCCAAGCTCCATAAACTATGTTGCCACCATAGGAATACTAGCTAGTGGATCCACCTAGATGCTATGTTCATGTTTGGTACTACTTTGGCCGGTAGACCACCATCTATCGGTGTAAGGTTTTACAACATCGGATTCCACACTTAGCTTTTGTGGTCTGTGTCGGTTAAGGTAAGTGTTCCCGAAAGTGACTATTATGTATATGTTGACTTTACATGTTATTGATTATATATGATGTTGATTTCACTTATGAACTTGATGTTGGTCTATATTACTAAAGTATGAGAAGGATTACTCTTGATGCCATGTTATGTGATATTAGGCATTGCTTGTAGTCCTTTGTTTGGTTTACTTGATTGAGTAGGGTTATGAGGATTTACTTGGTCATTGGACTTGTAGGATAACTGATGGGTTATGGGTAAGGGTCTTGATTATATTATGATGTTATGAATTCTTATATATGTTGACTTGACTATACTTGAAGATGTTGGTCTTGTGTTGTATATGTCCTTGACTTAAGAGTTATGTGTCTATTGATGTATATGAGTTCTTGTGTGTGCATGAGGCTTTTCAAAGTAAATTAGAATGTTTGAACCAATGTCCTTTTTAGCATGATTTCTATGTTGTGTGTTCATATGTGCCCGTACTTAGTACAAGTAATGTGAAAACCCCATTTCTCCCTTTGTCCAAAACATTTTAGGTTCCAGTCGTTGAAGGGCTTGTGACGACATTTGAAGAAAGACTTGGATTCTCATTCTCATAGTTGGGTAGGTCCTCACCACTTCGAGGACAATGCCACTTTCTAGCTTTGTATATTGATTTGTCTTTAAAAGAAAATATGTACATTCTCTTTCATTTGAGTACTAAATATATAGCCTATATGTGGCTTTCATTGTATTGATGGATGGGCTATGCCCGATCGTTATATTCTTGTTTAGATTGCTATGAGATGAGACATCCGTTTTAAGACTATATAGTATATTATAAATGTGTATGTGAAATAAAAGTAGAAGACTGTGTAATTTTCATATAAGAAGGGTCTATGTATACTCTATATGACTATATTATGTGTAGGCGAGAGGTCTATGTAAAACTCAATGTAGAAGTAGATGAAAAGTTTTAAATTTTACGTATTATTAACCTATGAATGTAATGATGTAAGAAAATAGGCTAGTCTTAGTCCACGATGAGGACGACGATGTCGGTTTGATCTAGGGGGTATTTCCCGGATGTGACAAACTTGGTATCAGAGCCAGGTTGTGTAAGGTCCCGAAAATGACTTAGGTTATATAAGCCTATCATGTTGGTAATGGTGGTATAATGTCCTTAATATGTCTATAATGTTGTATTGAAGCAGTAGTTAAGGTATTAGGGACATTGGAAGTCAAACGTCAAGGGTCAACCAAGACGTTCGACGACTAAGTCACCTAAGTGTCTCATGTGAGGGCCTATGTGTTTATATGTGAATGTTGTGTTTATAAGGTCTTAAATGAGTCTAATATTATGTTAATTGGTAGTGTGTCAAGTTTCAAGAAGTTTGGAGGTCAAACACTCAAGAACGTCCATGGCATTCGAAAGATGTGCCTTGAAATGACCTTGTGTGTCTAGGCATGTTTCATCGAGTTTTACATGTTCGTTTTGAGTGAAATTCATGTGAGGTGTCCTAAAATTGTATAAGGTCATGATTGGGTTGGAAACTTCCGTGCAAACATCCCCAAGGACCAACCAAGGGTCCTTGAGGAAGGACCCATGTAGGAGGCCAAGATTGCCCAAGGCAGCCTCACCTACGGAAGCTAATCGACGGCCAGTGGACTGGTCGAAGGTCCGTTGGTGATGGGAGTGGATAGGTACTTATCCTAGGTGGCTAATATACCTGTCCCAATCGTTTTAATCCATCGACGTAGGACAAGACGGCCTGTAAGTGGACCTACATCCCATCGATGGGCAAACCGTCGATGATGAGACCAAGTCCCAGACCACGGACCAAAGGATGGTGTGTAGGTACAAGGACGGTCCGTAGATGGTCCTGTAGGTTGGCACTTAGGCTAGGAAATGTTGGGAACCACGTCCATCCTCTGACCCAATCGACGGGAGGTCAGGACAGTCCGTTTGTGGACAAACGGTCCGTCGACTGCCCCATCGATGGTGCCAATGTCCTGCGTGCAGTTTCACTGTTAAGTTAGGGGTGAAATTGTAATTTCACCCCACTTCTAAATGGAAGGTTTGGCTGTTCCCTAAGGGTCTTTTGGGTATTTTACATGTGTTTATAAGGTTTTAACACATAGAAGATTTCATTCTTCAAAATCAAAACCCCAAAATACCTTAGAAATTCCCAAGACTCCATTAAAGTCCAAAATCAAGGAAGAGCTTGGTGTGACGTTTTGAGTGGAGATTCTTCATCAAAGTGAATAATTAGCTTCATTGAGGTATGGATTTTGATCCTTGAAACTCGTTTCATCAAGGAGCCCAACTTTCAAAGAGGTTTTCTAAAGTTTTCAAAAGATGAATTGACCTTTTTCATGATCTACCGTGGGTTCTTGCATAAATGATTTTTAATCATTGTTTAGTGACTGATTTGTGGTTATAAATGTAATTTTAACTCAATTAACCTATGAACCCAAGAAATTGATAAACCCTATATTTTGACTAACTTATGGATTACTTGATATTGGTCTAATATTGATGAATTCATGTGTAGTTTCTTATGGGCTTTCTAATGGTGTAAGAATTGTATTCAATTGTTATATAATTGATCTTAGATTGTTGATTCTATGTTGAATTGGTTTAGATTTCATTGATTTTCATAATTGTGTATGGAATTGGTGTTCATGGCCATGGGTAAGGGCCTTATGATGTTGAATTGGGTGATTTGGTATTGGCTTGAAGTGTTGATGATGAAGTGGTGGTACGCTGCCCTATTTTTTCTTATTCAATGTTAATTATACTTCAATTATGTTATGATTGGTTTGGTCCACCTTTGGTGGCGGTGCTATGTGAAATGATGTGGCCTTGTCGGTGTTATTTTAAGTACATTGATAATCATGGCCTTTTCGGCACTACATGAAGTTATATTACTATTTGTGTAGTTGATTAAGTGATGTATGATAATATCTACCTATATGTGAAAGTATGTGTTAGACTATTGATACTATCTAGGTAATCAGGCTATGCTTTGAATATGTGTTAAGTGTGTAGTCTTAGAGTTGATACATAATTATTCCTAAATTAGTTAGATGAGTCTAAAATGGTTAAGTTGATGATGTTAAGGTAATGAATAGTTTGACTACATAAGGTTAAGGGTCATTCCTAAGTGTCTAAAGAAAGATAGGCTATATGTGTTAAATGGAAGTATGTCGTGTCTTGTTTAGGTAGACTTGTGTCCCTTACTTGATGCTTATGTGAATATGTGATGTCTTGACTTAGGAACCTAAATGGGGTCTTAGTATTGAATAAATGAATATAGGTGAGACATTGAATGATGATAAGAGGGTCCTTTATGTGAAACCTTGAACCAAGTGGTAAGGTTATGAAACTCGAAGTAGTAAGTCGTAATGGTATCCTTCATGTAATGAATAATAGACTTAAGGTTGATTGGCTAGAACGGCATCATATCAATTCTTAGGAAAGTCATTATGAGCTTCTTGTCGCCATAGTGAGATAGCCCAAGTGGACCTTGCTTTGGTAGGGTAAATGTAATTGGGTCATGAACTTGTTATGAGACCCCTTTGTATGAAGCTAATGTGAATTACTCTATGAGAACAAAGGCTAGCACCGAGTGAGTATGGTAAGGGAAGTAGTTTTAGTCAAGGATTTAGACTAGAATACAAAGAATCCCTTCATATTTCCTTAACCATGTGCCTACATGGGATGTGTGTAAGTATTACCATTGGCAAGTAGAACACCTCACCGAAGTAGGATAGAGCTTCGAATTCCATGCTTTGCTACCATGGTCTATGTCGGTTATTGCCTATTCTCATCATATGGGATACATGTTGGCATTAGATAAGTTCTATGAGGTTTAGGTGGTGGTATGGGACGCTATCTAGACATTGCACAATAGGCTTTGAATATGTTAATAAGAATCCCTAGGTCTTATCGAAGACCATTATTTGAATGTCCTTTATGTGATGTATGTCTCTTAAATGAACTAATGAACTAATGACTTAATGATATTGAGTATGTTAATGAATAAGTACCTAATCTAAAGTGATTTAAGGATTCCTTAGTTAAAGTGTGAAGAGGGCATAAAGGATTGTCTCTTCATGTCTTATCTTTGGAAGTCTTGAGAATGACTCTAGTTAGGGAAGTTGTTTGATATCTTTGACATGATCTAAACCTAGGAAGTCTTAAGGATTATTTAGGTATCCTTGAAGTGGATGTATGGGCGTTCTCTTCTAGGAGTACTTGAGTAAGTCTTTTGATATCCTTGGTAGGGGAGATTGTCAAACCTTATATGTTTTGTATGTTGATGTATTGTAGGTGTGTATGTGTCTCATTATGAGTAATCTTAAGGATCCTTTAGGCACATCTAGAGAGGGTGTATGGGCGGTCTCTCTTTGTGTGACTTAAGTAAATCTTAGTATAGCTTTAGTGAGAAGATTACATGCTAGAATATGTTTAAAACGAAATTGGAAGAATTCACTGTAACAGTGAGGTATTCACTGTACAGTGAATTGAGTTCACTGTAAAGTGAGTTCAAAAATTATGATTTTTTGTTAAACGTTTTCTTATGTGATTCTAAGTTGCTAAATGTTGTTCTTATGATGATATTATGATGCTTTAAAGAATGCATGCATATTTCCAATAAATATCCGTTTCATGATTTTATGCATAATGACATACTTAGTACATATGGTTGTAGTAATTCCATGCTTTATTTTCTATCTATATAGTTCTTGGTAGGTGAAGAGCGTTGGGAAGAAGACTTGGACTAGGAGATCGTTTAAGAAGAAGTTTGAAGTATGTCCTCACTATACTCGAGGGCATATATGTCATTTCATGTTTCTTTTATGAAGTTTTGTAATAGACTATATAGTAGTATGTTTTCAATTCGTATGGGCCGTGTCCATATTGTGTCCTAAGATGATGATTCCAGACTTAGCATTTCCTATTTCTACATATATGAAAGAGTTTTAAGACTTCTATATTGTTTTATGAAAAATTTTAATTCCGCACTTCTTTTCATTATGTATATGCAGTGAACGATATGATAGGCTTGTATGAGACCTCCGAGAGGTCGAATATGCCGGTTGCAATCCAAGATTGCACCCTAGCTTCAAGGCTGTGGTTTCGGGATGTGACAAGCTTGGTATGAGAGCATAGGTTTATGAAAGTAGTCTTAGGAATCAAAAGTCCCGAAAAGTCAAGTAGAGTCTTGACCATCGGTGTGAGTCGCGACACATCTATGGGCGAGAGGCTATAGGACGATAGTGTTTCCCTTCATTTCTACTCCTTTGTTCGTACGGTAGAGTAATGTTATGAGTATCCTTCTAAATGTATTTACTTGTGTTTCTAGTAGATTAATACTAGAAGGATGGACTCTAGAAGGATGGAAAAGGGAAGGGAGAATGAGGAAGCTCCTCCTCAAGTTGAGCAAGTGCTTCAAGATGGGCAAGGTGTCCAAGGTGCTCAAGTGCCTCCTCAAGGTGATCATGCCCCTAATGTGGAAGAAGATAATGAGGTGCTGGAGTTGTCTAATAGGGTGATTGGAGAGTCTTTCCTTGCTTTAGCCCGAGCCGTAAAGGCTCAAGCTAACTTGAACATGGTGCCTAGGGTTAATGCTATGGAGAGCACTATGTCATCTAGGTTGAGATACTTTGTGAGGTTGAATCCTCCAATCTTTCTGGATCTAAGGTGAATGAATATCCCCAAGAATTCCTTGATGGTGTGTACAAGGTTTTGAGTGTTATGGGGTTATATCTAGGGAGAAGGCAGAGTTGGCTTTTTATCAATTGAGAGATGTGTCTCAAATTTGGTACACTCAATGGAAGGACAATAGGCCAATGGAGTTGGGTCCTATTGAGTGGGAAGAATTCAAGGAAGCTTTTCTTGGTAAGTACTTTCCCCGAGAGAGGAGAGAGGTTAAGGTGGAAGAGTTTATCAATCTCAAGCAAGGCCAATAACCTACTGTACTGATTGGCCACCTTCTTGTCGGTGATTAGGATATCATCAGCAATATGAGTGTTGAGGAATACTCTTTGAGGTTCTCAACTTTGTCTAGGTATGCACCTTCCCTAGTGTCTAATCCAAGGGATGAAATGAGTCATTTTGTGATGGGTGTAGCCGACTTAGTGAGGGAAGAATGTCGTACGGCTATGTTGCATGATCACATGACTTTGGCTAGACTCATGGTGTATGCACAATCAATTGAAGATTCTAAACTTAGGAGGATGTCAAGGAACTTGAAAAGGAGTGTTGCTAGTGATCAAGTGCAACCTAGGTTCAAAAGGAGGGCTCAAACTCAAGGTGAATCTAGGGGTGCTAAGTTCAAGGTTGAGAAAGGAGGTGGTTCTCAAAATGACAAACCTACATGTGCCACTTGTGGTAAGAAACATTATGGTGAGTGTCTAGTGTGTACGGTTAATTGCTTTGGATGTGAAAAATATGGGCACAAAGTTAGAGATTGTCCAAACATTTTTTCTAGGAAGGAGGGTAAGAAGGTTGATCCTAGTGCTCCAAAGGAAGATGCTCCAACTAGGAGGCGTTTCTATGCACTCCGGACTAGAGGTGAGAAGCCGGATGAGAGTGATGATGATATTGGTAAGTCCTTGTTTCTCTTATTATAGTATGAGTTCCTTCTAAGTGGGGGAGTATGGCTAGATAGATGTGCTAGATTGTTGCATGTGCATGATGTTTAGCAGATTGGTTGAAATTGAATTTCATTAACTTCTTGCATTGTGTGTTTTATTGAGTTATAATCATGTTATAAAAGGTGTTTATATGACGGTACTTTGCATATTAGCATGTCTATATCATGAATTTTTTAAGATTGCATCTTTGAAAAATTTGCCTAAATTCAGTGTAGCAATAGCACCATTCACTGTAATATATTTTTTTTTTAAAAAAGTGACTAATTGATTCTTTGGTATAAACTTATTGTTATGTGGTTAGAACTGATGTGTATGAGTATATTAATGAATATAAAATGAGTTTTTGCTATTTGGAATGAAGCATGTGAGTTTTGTAGCATAATGAGTTATATAATTGAATTCTAGTTTCTTGTTGTGTTGTGAATCTCTTGACTTTGTGAAAATGGTGTTTTCTCCTTGATTGTGAGTTATATGGTTTGGTTATGTGTTGTTAAGTTGGTTCTCTAATCTTGGTAGTGTTCGTAGAATGGCAAGTGTCATTCGAGGACGAATGTTGTCCAAGTGGGGGAGAATGTAAGGTCCCAAAAATGACTTAGGTTATCTAGAGCCTATCATGTTGGTAATGGTGGTATAAGGTCCTTAATATGTCTATAATGTTGTATTGAAGCAGTAGCTAATGTATTAGGTGCATTGGAAGTCAAACGTCAAGGGTCAACCAAGACGTTCGACGACTAAGTCACCTAAGTGTCTCATGTGAGGGCCTATGTGTTTATGTGTGACTATTGTGGTTATAAGGTCTTAAATGAGTCTAATATTATGTGAATAGGTAGTGTGTCAAGTTTCGAGAAGTTTGGAGGTCAAACACTCAAGAACGTCGATGACATTCGAAAGATGTGCCTTGAAATGACCTTGTGTGTCTAGGCATGTTTCGTCGAGTTTTTCGTGTTCGTTTTGAGTGAAATTCATGTGAGGTGTCCTAAACTTGTATACGGTCATGTTTGGGTTGGAAACGTCTAGGAAAACATCCCCAAGGACCAACCAAGGGTCCTTAAGGAAGGACCCATGTCGGAGGCCAAGACTGCCCAAGGCAGCCTCACCTACGGAAGCCAATCGACGGCCAGTGGGCTGGTCGACGGTACGTGGGTGATGGGAATGGGTAGGTACTTAGTATGGGTGGATAATATACCTATCCCAAGCCTCTGAACCCATCAACGGAGGACAGGACATCTCATAAGTGGACCTACGTCCCGTCGATGGGCAGACCATCGATGATGAGACCAAGTCCCAGACCACGGACCAAAGGATGGTCTATAGGTACAAGGACGGTCCGTTGCTGGTCTCGTAGTTTGGGACTTAGGCTGGGAAAGGTTTGGAACCACGTCCAGCCTCTGACCCAATCGATGGGAGGACAGGACGGTCCGTTTGTGGACAAACGGTCCGTCGACTGCCTCGTCGATGGTGCCAATATCCTGCGTGCAGTTTAACTGTTAAGTTAGGGGTGAAATTTTAATTTCACCCCACTTCTAAATGGAAGGTTTGGCGGTTACCTAAGGGTATTTTGGGTATTTTATATGTGTTTATAATGTTTTAACACTTAGAAGATTTCATTCTTCAAAATCAAAACCCCAAAATACCTTAGAAATTCCCCAAGACTCCATTGAAGTCCAAAATCAAGGAAGAGCTTGGTGTGACGTTTTGAGTGGAGATTCTTCATCTAAGTGAAGAATTAGCTTCATTGAGGTATGACTTTTGATCCTTTAAACTCGTTTCATCAAGGAGCCCAACTTTCAAAGAAGTTTTCTAAAGTTTTCAAAAGATGAATTGACCTTTTTCATGATCTACCATGGGTTCTTGCATAAATGGTTTTTAATCATTGTTTAGTGATTGAATTGTGGTTATTAATGTGATTTTAAATCAATTAACCTATGAACTCATGAAATTGATGAACCGTATATTTTGACTAACTTATGGGTTACTTGATATTGGTCTAATGTTGATGAATTCATGTGTAGTTTCTTATGGTCTTTCTAATAGTGTAAGAATTGTATTAAGTTGTTATCTAATTGATCTTAGATTGTTGAATCTATGTTGAATTGGTTTAGATTGCATTGATTTTCATAATTGTGTATTGAATTGGTGTTCATGGCCATGGATAAGGGTCTTATGATGTTGAATTGGGTGATTTGGTATTGGCTTGAAGTGTTGATGATGAAGTGGTGGTACGCTGCCCTATTTCTTCTTATTCAATGTTAATTATACTTCAATTATGTTATGAATTGTTTGGTCCGCCTTTGGTAGCGGTGCTATGTGAAATGATGTGGCCTTGTCGTCGTTATTTTAAGTATATTGACAATCATGGCCTTTTCGGCACTACTTGAAGCTATATTACTATTTGTGTAGTTGATTTAGTGATGTATG
This sequence comes from Solanum sitiens, assembly GCA_016801875.1. NCBI lineage: Eukaryota > Viridiplantae > Streptophyta > Magnoliopsida > Solanales > Solanaceae > Solanum > Solanum sitiens. The sequence continues at coordinate 358,015 of JABWTJ010000797.1, forward strand.
ATAATATCTACCTATATTTGAAAGTATGTGTTAGACTATTGATTCTATCTAGGTAATCAGGCTATGCTTTGACTATGTGTTAAGTGTGTAGTCTTAGAGTTGATACATGGTTGTTCCTAACTTGGTTAGATGAGTCTAAAATGGTTAAGTTGATGATGTTAAGGTAATGAATAGTTTGACTAAATAAGGTTAAGGGTCATTCCTAAGTGTCTGAAGAAAGATAGGCTATATGTGTTAAATGGAAGTATGTTGTGTCTTGTTTAGGTAGACTTGTGTCCCTTACTTGATGCTAATGTTAATATGTGATTTCTTGACTTAGGAACCTAAAGGGTCCTTAGTCTTGAATAAATGAATATAGGTGAGACCTTGAATGATGATAAGAGGGTCATTTCTATGAAACCTTGAACCAAGTGGTAAGGTTATGAAACTTGAAGTAGTAAGTCGTAATGGTATCCTTCATGTAATGAATGATGGACTTAAGGTTGATTGGCTAGAATGGCATCATATCAATCCTTAGTAAAGTCATGATGAGCTTCTTATCGCCATATTGAGATAGCCCTAGTGGACCTTGCTTTGGTAGGGTAAATGTAATTGGGTCATGAACTTGATATGGGACCCCTTTGTATGAACCTAATGTTAATTAATCTATGAGAACAAAGGCTACCACCGAGTGAGTATGGTAAGGGAAGTAGTTCTAGTCATGGATTGAGACTAGAATACAAAGAAGCCCTTCATATTTCCTTAACCATGTGCCTACATGGGATGTGTGTAAGTATTACCATTGGCAAGTAGAACACCTCATCGAAGTAGGATAGAGCTTCGGATTCCATGCTTTGCTACCATGGTCTATGTCGGTTATTGCCTATTATCATCATATGGGATACATGTTAGCATTAGATAAGTTCTATGAGGTTTGTGATGGTGTGGGACGCTATCTAGACATTGCACAATAGGTTTTGAAGATGTTAATAAGAATCCTTAGGTCTTATCCAAGACCATTATTTGAATGTCCTTTATGTGATGTATGTCTCTTAAATGAACTAATGAACAAATGACTTAATGATAATGAGTATTTTAATGAATAAGTACCTAATCTAAAGTGATTTAAGGGTTCCTTAGTTAAAGTGTGAAGAGGGCATAAAGGATGATCTCTTCATGTCTTATATTTGGAAGTCTTGAGAATGACTCTAGTTAGGGAAGTTGTTTGATATGTTTGACATGATCTAAACCTAGGAAGTCTTAAGGATTATTTAGGTAGCCTTGAAGTGGTTGTATGGGCGTTCTCTTCTACGAGTACTTGAGTAAGTCTTTCGATAGCCTTGGTAGGGGAGATTCTCATACCTTATATGTTATGTATGTTGATGTATTGTAGGTGTGTATGTGTCTCATTATGAGTAATCTTAAGGACCGTTTAGGCACATCTAGAGAGGGTGTATGGGCGGTCTCTCTTTGTATGACTTAAGTAAATCTTAGGATAGCTTTAGTGAGAAGATTACATGCTAGAATATGTTTTAAACGAAATTGGAAGAGTTCACTGTAACAGTGAGGTATTCACTGTACAGTGAGGTATTCACTGTACAGTGAATTGAGTTCACTGTAAAGTGAGTTCAAAAATTATGATTTTTGGTTAAACGATTTCTTATGTGATTCTAAGTTGCTAAGTGTTGTTCTTATGATGATATTATGATGTTTTAAAGAAAAGATGCATATTTCCAATAAATGTCCGTTTCATGATTTTATGCATAATGCCATACTTAGTACATGTGGTTGTAATAATTCCATGCTTTATTTTCGTAGGTGAAGAGCGTTGGGAAGAAGACTTGGACTAGGATATCGTTCAATAAGAAGTTTGAAGTATGTCCTCACTTGACTCGAGGGCATATATGTCATTTCATGTTTCTTTTATGAAGTTTTGTAATAGACTATATAGTAGTATGTTTTCAATTCGTATGGTCCGTGTCCCAAGTATTATTGTGTGCTAAGATGATGATTCCAGACTTAGCATTTCCTATTTTTACATATATCAAAGAGTTTTAAGACTTCTATATTGTTTTTATGAAAAGTTTTAATTCCGCACTACTTTGCATTATGTATATGCAATGAACGATTTGATAGGCTTGTATGAGACCTCTGAGAGGTCGAATACGCCGGTCGCAATCCAAGATTGCACCCTAGCTTCTAGGGTGTGGTTTCGGGATGTTACAGTTTGAATATCTTTAGAGTCGATGTCTCACTTAACCACGTCTATGTAGATTCTTATTCATAATTATGAAGCGCGCCACACTTATGAGTGAGAAGCTATATAATGCTTAGGAAATTCTCCCTTTCTTGGAAATCCAATATCGTGCCTATAGAGTCTACTTTATTTATGCTTTAACCTAAACCTTGTATTGTGGTTATTGGTATGATTACTCGAAGGGCAGCCACACGAAGACTTGATGAAGAGATTGCTAATGCGAGAGTTCCTCTCCGTGGCAATCAAGATCCTCCTCTTGAAGAAGTTACTCATGATGATCAAGCTCCGGCCAATCCTATGGCCTTGTCGGATGAGGACATAAGGGAAGCCTTTCTCCAAATGGCCCAAGTCATTACTACACAAGCACAAGCCGTCACTACTCAAGCACAAGCCATGACGGCCCAACCTAATCGAGAGGTGGTACCCCGAGGAAACCAACATATTGGCACCATGGCCTGCCGTTTGAGGGATTTCACAAAGATGATCCTCTTACTTTCTATGGGTCCAAAGTGGAGGAAGACCCCCAAAAGTTCATTGATAAAGTCTATAAATCCTCTATGCTATGGGGTTGACTACTAGTGAAAAGGCTGAGTTAGCCACCTACAAAGTCAAGGAGGTGGCCAAATTTGGTACGTCCAATGGATAGACAATATGCCTTTGAGGGATGGTCCGATGACATGGGAGGTTTTCAGGAAGGTTTTTCTTGATAGGTTCTTTCCAAGGGAAAAGAGGGAAGCTAAGGCTGAAGAATTCATCAACCTTCGTCAAGGAGGTATGCATGTGCTTGACTACTCTTTGAAATTTACTAAGTTGTCAAAGTATGCTACTTCTTTGGTTTACGACCCGAGGGATGAGATGATCCGTTTTGTGACGGGAGTGTCCGATGACTTGAAAGAAGGATGTTGTTAAGCGATGCTACATGATAATATGAATATTTATCATCTCATGGTTCATGCTCAACAGGTGGAGGAGACAAGGGTTAAGAGGAAGAGTAGATATGCCAATAGGGCAAGGTCATTTGATGATGGTTCTTCAAAGGGTAGGCTTGATATCCAAGACAAGACTAGGTTCGAAAAGAGGTTTTCTAATCAAGTTACTTCCAAGTTCCCTAAGGCTCGTAATGATAGGGTGTCTAACCCTAAGCCTAAAAATAGAAGGGGTACTAGTTCACCAAACAAGAAGCCAACTTGTGGAGAGTGTGGCAAGAAGCATTGTGGTGATTGCCTCATTGGGACAGACAATTGCTTTAGTTGTGGTAAGATTGGCCATGAGGTGAAGGATTGCCCAAACTTGAAGAGTCAAAACAAGGTAGTGGGCAAGCTCAAGCAAGTTGTTCGAATGTGGATCTTCCAAAGTTCGCTCTAGGGGTGAACAAGAGAGTTCTCCCGACGTGGTGACCGGTATGTTACAAGTTTTCTTTATTTATGTATATGCTTTACTTGATCCGGGTGCTACCCTATCTTTTATTACTCCTTTGGTATCTAGAAAGTTTGATATTTTGACCGATATCTTGAATGAACCTTTGATGGTAATTACCCCGGTGGGTGAGTCGGTGGTTTCAATGAGGGTATATAGAAATTGTCTATAATGTTGACCAATAAAGTTACTCATGTTGAATTAGTAGAACTTTATATGGTAGATTTTGATGTCATATTGGGGATGGATTGGTTGCATGATTGTTTTGCTTCTATTGATTGTAGAAATAGAGTTGTTAAGTTCAATTTTCCAAATGAACCCGTTTTAGAGTGGAAGGGGGGGAATTCTCTTCCTAGAGGTCATTTCATTTCTTGTTTGAAGGATTGCAAGATGATCTCTAAAGGGTATTTATACCATATTTAAAGAGTCAAAGATTTAGACTCCGAAGATTCTCCCATTGAGATGGTCCCCATAGTGAGGGAATTTCCAAAGGTCTTTCGTAATGATCTTCCTAGAATCCATCCCAAACGGGAAATTGATTTTGGTATTGACTTGCTACCGGATACCAATACCATTTCAATTCCTCCTTACCGGATGGGTCCGACCGAATTGAAAGAGTTGAAGGCTCAACTCAAGGACTTACTAGACAAAGGCTTCATTAGGCCTAGTGTTTCTCTATGGGGTGCTCTGGTATTGTTTGTGAAGAAGAAGGATGGGTCCCTTAGCATGTGCTTGTATTATCACCAACTCAATAAAGTCACTATTAATAACAAGTATCCTCTCCCTCGGATAGACGAATTGTTTGATCACCTCCAAGGGGCAAGCTACTTTTCTAAGATTGACTTGAGATCAGGGTATCACTAATTGAGGGTGAGAGGAGGTGAGGATATACCAAAGACGGCATTTCGAACTAGATATGGTCACTATGAGTTTCTAATAGTGTCCTTTGGTTTCAATAATGCCCCAGCGGCGTTTATGGATCTCATGAATAGGGTGTGTTAAAGTTACCTAGATTCATTTGTCATTGTCTTCATTGGCGACATATTGGTATATTCGAAAAGTGAGGGTGAACAGATGGATCATTTGAGTGTGGTGTTACAAGTGCTTAAGGAACACCAATTATTTTCCAAGTATAGCAAATGTGAGTTTTGGTTGAGGTCAGTGGCGTTTCTTGGTCATATCATCTCTAGTGAGGGGGTTGAGGTTGATCCAAGAAAAACTGAGGCAGTGAAAAATTGGCCTAGGCCATTGACTCCAACCGACATTAGGATTTTCTTGGGTCTAGCGGGTTATCATAGGAGATTTGTGGATGGTTTTGTTTCCATTACATCTCCCTTAACTACCTTGACCCAAAAGAGTGAAATTCGAGTGGTCCGAGGCATGTGAAAGAAGCTTCCAAATCATGAAAGAGAGGCTTACCCCCGCTCCGGTGTTGACCTTACCGGAGGGTACCGAGGGTTTCATTGTATATTGTGATGCATCCCGAGTGGGCTTGGGGTGTGTGCTTATGCAACATGGGAAAGTAGTAGCCTATACTTCTAGACAACTTAAGGTGCATGAGAAGAACTATCCAACTCATGATCTTGAGTTAGCGGCCGTGGTATTTGCCTTGAAAATATGGAGGTATTATTTTTATGGTGTCCATGTTGATGTGTATACCGACCACAAGAGTCTTCAATATGTGTTTACTCAAAAGGAGTTGAATCTCCGACAATGAAGGTGGTTGGAATTGTTCAAAGATTACGACATGAGTGTTCTCTACCACTTCGGCAAGGCCAATGTGGTTGCAGATGCTCTAAGTCGTATGACCATGGATAGTGTGTCTCATGTAGAAGAATCCAAGAAAGACCCAGTGAAAGATGTTCATAGGTTGGCTCCGTTGGGTGTTAGATTGGAAGATTCTCCAAATGGTGGCTTTATGGTCCATCATAACTCCGAATTGTCTTTGGTGGTTGAGGTGAAGTCCAAATAACACCTTGATAAACTATTGATAGAGTTGAAATAATCGGTTCTTGGTTAGCTTAATGAGTCATTCTCTTTAGGGGGGATAGTGTCTTGAGGTATCAAGGAAGGTTGTGTGTGCCTAATGTTGATGACTTGAGAAACCAGATTCTTGAGGAAGCTCATGGGTCCCGTTACTCCATACATCTGGGTTGTACAAAGATGTATCATGACCTTAGAGAAGTTTTTTGGTGGGATGGTTTGAAAGGGGACATAGAGGAATTTGTTGCAAAATGTCCAAATTGCCAACAAGTGAAAGCAGAACACCAAAAGGCGAGTGGTTTACTTCAAGAAATCCAAGTTCCCACTTGGAAGTGGGAAGACATAAATATGGATTTCGTGGTAGGTTTGCCTCGGACAAAAAAGCAACATGATTCTATATGGGTGGTTGTGGATATGTTGACAATCCGCTCATTTTATTCCCGTCAAGTCCACATACTCGGCGGAAGATTAAGCAAGGATCTTCATAGATGAGATTGTGTGTCACCATGGTATTCTGTTATCCATCATATCGGATAGGGGTGCACAATTCACATCTAGGTTTTGGAGGTCATTCCAAAAAGGGTTGGGTACCAAGGTGAAGCTAAGCACCGTTTTTCATCCCCAAACGGATGGTCAAGCGGAGCATACTATTCAAACCCTTGAGGATATGCTTAGATATTGTATTATTGACTTCAACGGAAATTGGAATAAACATTTGACTTAGGTTGAGTTTTCTTACAACAATATTTACCATTCATCCATATCTATGGCTCCGTTTGAGGCCTTGTATGGTAGGAGATGTAGGTCTTCAATTGGATGGTTTGAAGTGGGTGAGTCTTCACTTTTGGGTCCCGAATTGATTCATAAGACTTTGGAGAAGGTTCGTATTACAAGGAATCGCTTGAAAACAGCCTATAGCCGAAAAAAGTCTTATGCCGACCATAGGAAAAGAGATTTAGAGTTTGAAGAAGGTGATAAGGTGTATCTAAAAATTTCACCTATGAAAGGGGTGGTGATATTAGGAAGGAAAGGGAAGTTGAGTCCTCTTTATGTGGTTCTCTATGAAATTTTGCAAAGGGTTGGGAAGGTTGCATACGAGTTGATATTACCTAGTGAGCTATCTTCGGCTCATTCGGTTTTCCATGTATCTATGCTTAAGAAGTGCATTGGTGATACCGAGTTCATACTTCCCATTTAGGGTCTAGGTATGGAAGAGAACCTCTCTAATTAGGAGGTTCCGGTTGAAATCCTTGATAGACAAGTGAAGAGGTTGAGGAACAAAGAGGTGGCCTCCGTAAAATTCCTATGGAGGAACCACCTAGTTGAGGGAGCAACATGGGAAGCCGAGGCCAAAATAAAGTCCCATTAGCCTCATCTATTTGTTTATTAAGGTTAGTGGTTTCAATTAATGATCAAAATAATGAATAAACTGAATTTGACTTGTTTTGCAAAGATGTGCATATTTATGATAAAGGTTTCTGCTAGAATTGATGTTTCATGGAAAAATGTTATTTTGCGTGATTTCACTTATATGTGTACTTGGTATGTTGTTGCCTATATTAAATGATATTGAGAATGTTGATAGGTTGATTTTTGGCATAATTGACTCCTTAATGATATGTTGAGCACATGTGGATGTGAGAAGGAAATTTCTCATGTTGTGATTTTGAGTCTTATGTGAAGAAATTGATGTTTTGAGTTGCTATGTGTAAATGCCACGATTATTTATTGAATGGAGTGGTAAAGCACTCCTATGAGATTTTACTCATAATGATTTTATATTGTTGTTGGTAGCGCTGCTAGTATTGAGTCTATCCTTTCCCTTCAAAAGATTTTAGAGTCATTTGGGCACGAATGTTCCTAAGAGGGGATAATGTAATACTCCAAAAGTAAATGACATAAGCTAGAGCCTAACATGATGAACTAAACCTTAAGACCATGTTTATAATCCTAAAATAATGTTTATAAACCATTTAGGAAGTTTTAGAGCCAAGACGACAAGAAACGTCCATGATGTCCGAAAACTAGTTAGATTGAACTAGTTGACGCCCCTATGTTTGGCGAAGGTTTTGGAGGGTCAAATGAAGTCTAAAACTTCTAAAAATACTTTAAATAGGTAAAATATAGTATAGAGGGTCTAAAAGTTCAACAACAACTCCCCAAGGACCACCCGAAGGGTCCTTGAGGAGGACCCCAACATGGGTAGGCAGGCTGGCAAGCTGCCTGCACAAGACAAGATTCAAGGAGCTGCTGCGCGTCGTGCAGCCCAAATGCAGCTTGGCATAAGGGCCCTCGCGACGCGTTCACGGCATGAGGTCCACTGCCTTAAATCCGATTTTGATAATAAATAAAGAAATAAGCCTCGCGATGCGGAACCACTTCCCAGATTATTGAAATCGTATTTTAAGCATTTTGACTTCACAAAAAGACCCATTTAAGTGAGGGGTCTTTTGGATAAATTAGGGGGGACTATATATTGACTAAGGGTCAGTTTTAAGTCATTTTTCACTCACCTAAATCAAATTCCCAAAACAAAATCCAAAAGCTCTCATCTCTCTCTACTTTCTCTCTCCCTAAATCCTCCATTGAAGAAGCAAGAAAGCTTGAGGACGAAGACCAATTTCTCTAGGATTTCACTTCTATTTCGTGGATTAATATTTATTAAGGTATGGGTTCTTAACTCTTGGGATTCCTTTCCCCAGTCTTTTCAAAGTTGATTTCTAAATTACCCAAGTTCCAAGGGTTTTCCTATTCTAATGGGTTTTCTTCTAAACTTCAAATTGATGATAAATTGTGATTGCCTATGACTAATTAAGTGTATATTGTTGGTTAATTGATGTTAATTGATGCAATTTCATATAGAACATGTCCATTTCCCCAATTTCCCCAAATCTGTGATCTTGCTTATAAATTTATGGGAATTGTAGAATGTATTGGTTGATAGACTTATCTTATCTATTATAATTCGTTTATGGACTACCTAGGGTAATGTATTGTTGGGATTGGATATATTTCTTGAATAATTAATGATGAACCCTATTCCCCTTAACCCTAGGTTATGAATTGAAGTTAATTGGGATAGGGATGATGCAATTGACTTCATTATTGTATAAATTACTATTGTGTGATGATATTACACCCATTATTGGGTTAAATTGGATGGTTGATGGTAAAACCTTGATGATGGATTGTGAAGGAGATTGGGGTAAGACTTGTTATATCAACCTTTTACTTCAATTATGATTACTTGTGTTTAGTGATGAACTTATATTGAAGTATACCTTGTGATAAGATTGATAGGGTTGGTATGATGTTGAATAGGAATATCTTGAACTATGGTTTGTGAGTTGTTGGTTACGATGTAAATGTTATAAGTATGGTGATAACTTACCAATGTGCCTTATTATGACATGATATGTGAATGTGCTAACCTCACATATATGAATTGTAATGAAAGGACAATACTCATGCAATTCTTATTGAGCTATGATGATGATTATATTAGGGATAGAGCCTATGACTTATACTAAGCTATAACGATTAATAAAGGGATTAAAGACATTTCAAAGGGACTCTAGCTTAGAACCGAGTGAACTTGTAGGTGAGGGGTGGCGCCTTCCCATGGAGGGAAGGTAGGGTTCACCATAGTCCTCACGGGGTGGATAGCCTCATAGTCCAAAAAGGGCATAGAGTGATGTTTCCATGACAGCCCCCAAGCTCCATAAACTATGTTGCCACCATAGGAATACTAGCTAGTGGATCCACCTAGATGCTATGTTTATGTTTGGTACTACTTTGGTCGGTAGACCACCTTCCATCGGTGTAAGGTTTTACAACACCGGATTCCACACTTAGGTCTTGTGGTCTATGTTGGTTAAGGCAAGTGTTCCCGAAAGTAAAATAAAGTAAAGGAGTAAACACTAACTAGGGTGACTTAAGAGGTTTGAATTATACTAGGTAGGGGTATGGGACTCTACCTATGCCTTGCACTAGTTTGCTTTGAGGGAAGCCTTAGGAGGTGGTTCTTATGTTCTTATGATCTAATAAAATTACTATTATATATATTTTGACTTTACATGTTATTGATTCTATATGATGTTAACTTATGAACATGATTTTGGTCTATATTTCTAAAGTATTAGAAGGATTACTCTTGATGCAATGTTATGTGAAGTTAGGCATTGCTTATAGTCCTTTGTTTGGTTTACTTGATTGAGTAGGATTATGGGGCTTTACTTGGTCATTGCACTTATTGGCTAAATGATGGGTTATGGGTAAGGGTCTTGATTATATTATGATGTTATGAATTCTTATATATGTTTACTTGATTATACTTGATGATGTTGGTCTTGTGTTGTATATGGCCTTGAATTAAGAGTTATGTGTCTATTGATGTATATGGATTCTTGTATGTGCATGACGCTTTTCAAAGTAAATTAGCATGTTTGAACCAATATCATTTTTAGCATGATTTCTATGTTGTGTTCATATGTGCCCATACTTAGTACAAGTTATGTGCTAACCCCATTTCTCCCTTTGTCCCAAACATTTTAGGTTCCGATCGTTGAAGGGCTTGTGACAACATTTGAAGAAAGACTTGGATTCTCATTCTCCAAGGTGGGTAGGTACTCACCACTTCGAGGACAATGCCACTTTCTAGCTTTGGATAATTATTAGTCTTAAAAAGATAATATATTCATTCACTTTCATTTAAGTACTAAAGATTGTATAGCGTATATGTGGCTTTTATTATATTGATGTATGGGCTATGCTCAATTGTTATACTCTTGTTTAGATGGTTATGAGATGAGACATCCGTTTTAAGACTATATTGTATCTTATATATGTGTATAAGAAATAAAAGTAGAAGACCATGTAATCTTCTTATACGAAGGGTCTATGCATACTCGATGTGACTATATTATGTGTAGGTGAGAGGTCTATGTAAACCTAAATGTAGAAGTAGACAAAAAGTTTTAAATTTTCCGTATTTTTAACCTATGAATGTAATGATGTAATCTAAGAGGCTAGTCTTAGTCCTCGATGAGGATGACGACACCGGTTACGTCTAAGGCGTATTTTCCAGATGTGACACAACAATAGAAGGAGAGACCTTAAATTTGAAGTAGATGATTAGTTCTACTTGAAGATTTCACCCATGAAAGGGGTTATGAGGTTTGGTAAAAAGGGAAAACTTAGTCCCTGGTATGTGGGCCCATATGAGTTATTAAAATGGGTCAAGAAAGTTGCTTATGAGTTTAAATTACCAAGTAAATTTCCACGGTTCATTCGGTATTTCATGTCTATGGTCAAGAAATATGTTGGCGACTTGGTGTTTATTCTCCCGATAGAAGGGTTAGGGGTGAATGAGAACCTTTCTTATGAAGAGGTTCCGATTGAGATCTTAGACTGTCAAGTCAAGAAATTGAGCAATAAAGAGGTGGCCTCTGTAAAAGTCCTATGGAGAAACCATCTAGTTGAGGGTGAAACATGGAAGGCCGAGGCTGACATGAATTCCCGCTACCCTCATCTTTTTCCTCTTACTTCTATCAAAGGTTGAGGTTAGTAGTTCCTCTTGAAAGAAAATTATAAATAATGTTGAACTTGGCTTGGTTTTCTAGTATGTGCATATCTTTGCAAAGGTTCATAATTAAATTGAGTTTTTATGAATTTTGTTCTCATGGTTGATTTGCACTTGCATGTAGTGTATTATATGTCGCTTTCATGAGAATAGTAGTAAGCATGTTAATGTTGCTTAAAAGGAAAATTTCATGGTAACTCTTTAAAAATGACCATTTTGAGTTCATATTGAGATTGAGAAGGTAGTTCCTCATGTTGTGATGTTGAGCTCTTATATGTGGGGAATTGTGAATTGAGTTCCTATGTGTAATGCCATGATTATGTGTTGAATGGAGTTGAGAATTCCTCCTATGAACTTTGACTCATTATGATTTTGTTGTTATTGTTGTGCTGCTAGTATTTGAGTCATTTCTTTTCTATAAAAAGGAATAGGTGTCATTCGGGGACGAATGTTCCGGGGGGAGGGGGGATAATGTAACACCCCAGAAGTTCCATGACTTAGACTAGAGCCTCAACTATTAAATAATGTTTAAAATGATTTTTCCAGACCTAGACTTGTCACGACCGGGGAGTACCCCCTAGACGTAACCGGCGTCTTCATCCTCGGAGAGGACTTAGACTAGCCCTAAGCATTCTACATAACATATCATAGGTCAAGAATGCAGAAAATTAAAAAAATTTACATAGTAACGTATACATAGACCTTTCACATATCATATATGGAGTTTACATAGACTCCTCGCTTATGAAGCTTACATAGGCTTCTCGTTCAGATAACATAACCAATTCATGGGAAATAGTCTAATAATATTTTCTCACACTAAACCATCTAAAGAGTATTACAACATTTTGGCATAGCCCATACTTCTATACAAAGAGTTACATTTAGGCTTACATCAATAGTCTCAAAGATAAAGAATGAAATAGTGTCTTTAGACATATCAACAACATAGCTAGAATAGTGAAATGGTAACATCCCCAAACATTGAGGACCTACCAATAACTTGGGGAATATGTACAAGTCTTATTTCAAAGTGGCCTCCTATACTTCAATGGCCCGAGCCTACATTGTTTGGAAAAAGGAAAGAATATGGGTTAGTACAGCCACATGTACTAAGTATGGATACATATGCAAGTAAAACCATTGAAATCATGCTTAAAATGACATTTTGTTCAAAATCGTGCTAAGTCACTTTCAAAAGCCTTTATGCACATATAAGAGCACATACAAGTCAATGAATCATATTATAACTTTAGACGAGTTCATACTCAACACAAGGCCAACATTCGCATAAGGTTATATCAATACGAATGGCATCATATTAAGATCATATAAGCATAACAACTCAACCATAATGTCACAACGACAATTTATGTACAAGAGTTCATAACATCAAAACATATTTGAACCTTTCTCACAACCCCTTCCCAAGCTTACAAGTGTAATGCTTATGTGAAGCCCCCACATAATCAAGTAAACCAAGCAAAGGATCATAAGAAATGTCTACATTCCATATATCTTCATATCATGCTTATTCATAATCATGTACATCAACTTAGACCAATAGCATGTTCATAAATGAAACTAACATCATATAGGATCATAAACATGTAAGGTCAACATATATATTTCATTCATATCATGAGTACATAAGAACAACCTCCTAGGACTTACCTCAAGGTCAACTTGTGTCATGTAAAAGTAGAGTACCATAACCATACCTATACTAAGTGGAACCCCTTTAGTAACCCTAGTTAGTGTTCACTTTATTACTTTAATTTTACTTTTGGGAACAATTGTCTTAACCGACAATAGAGAATGTGAGCTTGACATGGAATCCGGTGTCATGGAACCCTACACCGAAAAAAGGTGCTTTACTTTCCAAGGTAGAACTAAAACATGAAAATAACATTCTAGGTGGATCCACTAGCTAGTATTCCTATGGAGGCAACATAGTTAAGGAACTAGGAGATATACTTGAAACCTTGTTTATGCATAATTGCATTATAGTCTCCATCTCATGAGAACCATTGTGAACCTACCTTCCCACATTGGGAAGGGACACCTCTCATAACTTCTTCGCTCGGTGATAAGCTAAATTCCCTTTTTGAAATGCCTTTATGTCATTCTTAATCATCATAGCTTAATATAGGCCATATGAGACTAAACCCTTGTATATCATGTCATTAGCTCATTAGATATTGCATGAGAATTTCCTTTCATAACAACCCTTCATTTGTGAGATCAACATATCATAGTAAGGCACACAAGTGATTCATATTCAACCTTGTATCATCATACCCTTAACATGATCTCACAATTGACATAGTCAAGACATTTCATCATATTCATCATATTCATCATATCATCATCTTCTTAATCTAATCACATATAATACTTCCATTGAATACCATTATTAAGTATATGACATCATCATTGAAGTAAAGAACTCAAGATCATAAAGTCTTACCAACTTAACTTCATAAGACTCCTTGAAGATCTTACCATCAATCCAACGATATTCATCCACCAATTCACTTAATAACATCACATTATAGTAATATATACAAGAACTAAGTCAATTGTATCATCACTAATCAATTCAACCTCAATTCATAACCTATGGTTAGGGGAAAAGGGTTCAATCATTAATTCTTCCATAGAACTAGGTCAAAGACTAAGAACTACAACAATTAGCCCATATAAATCATAATATATCAATAATAATCAAAGGAAACCAACATCAAATCAATTTGAAAGATCAATTACGAAATTGGAAGAAAACATAACTTTTCGACTTCATTAGAAACCAATTTTGATGAGACTCTTGGGTAAAGAAATCCCAAGAGTGAATAGCTTCCATAACTTAGGATCCCTTAGTGTTTTATGGAGAAAAAAATGAAGTCTTGAATCCCTAGTTATCCTTGAATCTTGATCTTCAATGGGGTCTTTGAATAGAGAGGGAAAGTATAGAGAAGTTGGAGAGAATTGGGTTTGGGAATTATGGGGTGTTAAGTTGGTTTTAGACTTAGGGTAGCTTATATAGTCCTTAAATAACTTAGTTTAACTGATAATTAACCCTTAATAAATCACCTAACTAATTAACCAATTTAACTCCCTAACTTTAAACTTGGCAGTCGACTTTGGTAACCAACGACGAACCCCCATCTACGGGACATCGACTGGACCAAGACCGTGCTGCTGGTCAGTGGTTTTGGTTAGAGAGTGTGATTTGAAACCTTTTTGAAAATATTATAAGTTTCAAACAACGATACCATCGACGGAGCATCGATCAAACGACGCCTCATCGTTTGTCTCATGGTTGCACACTTTTCAATTGACAGTTTTTGGTTCAAATGGAAGGGTCCTCTCCAAGGACCCCTAGGGTGGTCCTTGGGGAGTTGTACCAAGACGTTTAGACCCTAATATCACTCTAATAAATGTTTCATACCCCTTTACCAAATTTCATTAAATTTCGACTCTTAAAACCCTATGAAACATGACAAGGCACACTAGCTCACATTTCACAATTTTTCGGACGTCATGGTCGTTTCTTAACGTTTTGACTCTAACACATCCTAATTAGTTTCAATACATTATTTTAGGCTTATAAATAGTGTTTTAAGTCTTAGTTCATCATATGAGGCTCTAGAATAGGTTATGGACTTTCGGAGTGTTACATTATCCCCTCCTTCAGAACATTCGTCCCCGAATGACACCTAAATCTTTTTATAGGGGGAGGATGACTTAAGACTAGAAGCCCAACAAAAAACAACAACATATCATCATGAGTCACAGATCATAGGAGTAATTCACAACTCCATTCAACACATAAACATGGCGTTTACACATAGCAACTCAAACCACAATTTACCACATATCAGAGCTAACCATCAAAACATGAGGAACTACCTTATCAACATCAACATGAGCTCAACAAAAACATCAAGAGTAACTTATGCAAAACTTTTTTCACAACACATTAACATGCTCACTTTTATTTCACGAAGGCAACAATACACATAACACAAATAAGTGTAAGTTAAGCACAAGAGCATTTTTTTTACATGAAAACTCATTTTAGCATTAACCTTTACCATAATTATGCACACTTTAGCAAAGCGAGCCAAACTTAACATTATTCATTATTTTAAGAGTTTATTACTAACCTCAACTTTGGCTAGAATTTTGAGGAAAAATATGAGGATAACGGGACTTCATGTCGGCCTCGGCCTCCCATGTAGCTCCCTCAACTAGGTGGTTTCTCCGTAGGTCTTTTACGGAGGGCCACCTCTTTGTTCCTAAACTTCTTGACTTGACGATCTAGAGTTTCCACCGCAACCTCTTCATAGGAAAGGCTCTCATCCACACCTAACCCTTCAATAGGGAGAATGGACACAGGGTCACCAACACACTTCTTAAGCATGGAGACATTAATTATCGCATGAACCAAAGCTAGTTCACTAGGTAGTCTGAACTGATATACAACTTCTCCGACCTGTGGCAATATCTCATAAGGAACCACATACTGAGGAGTAAGCTTCCCCTTCTTGTAAAATCTCATCAAACATTTCATAGGTGAAATCTTCAAGTAGACCATATCACCTACTTCAAATTCAAGGTCTCTTCTCCTACTGTCCGCATAGGATTTTTGCCGACTATAGGCTATTTTCAACCTATCTCTTATCACTTAAACTTTTTCCAAAGCTTCATAGATTATTTCGGGACCAAGGAGTGAAGACTAACAAACCTCAAACCACCCAACCGGAGACCTACATATCCTACCATAGAGTGCTTCAAAAGGTGCCATAGAAATACTCAAATAGTATATATTATTATAGGACAACTCAATTGACGGTAGGTGATTGTCCCGATTTACTTTGAAATCTATTACACAAGCTCTTAACATGTCTTCTAAGGTTTGAATAGTATGCTCCGCTTGTAAATGATCCATTCGGGGATGAAAAGTGGTGCTAAGCTTCACTTGAGTACCCAACCCCTTTTGAAAAGACCTCTACAAATGAGAAGTGAATTGGGCATCTCTATCCAAAATTATGAACAAACGTATCCCATGTAAGCTCACTATCTCATTAATGTATATTCTTGCATAATCCTCCGCCGAATAAGTAGACTTGACGGGGATAAAGTGCGCGGATTTTGTCAACCTATCCACAATAACCCAAATTGAGTCATTTTGCCTCTGGGTTTGAGGCAACCCAACAACGAATTCCATATTAATTTCTTCCCACTTCCAAGTAGGAACATTCATTACTTGAGTCAAACCACCCGACTTTTGATGCTCGGCCTTATCTTGTTGGCAATTTGGACACCTAGCTAAAAACACCGCTATGTACCCTTTCAAAACACCCCACCAGTAAACCTCGTGAAGATCACGATACATTTTGGTGGCACCCGAAAAATAGAATTTTCGGAGCCATGAGCTTCTTCCAAAATTTGACCCCTCAAATTATCAACATCCGGTACACAGAATCTACCTTGGTACCTCAGCACACCATTCCCCCGGGAAAATGAGTCATTGAACTTGCTTAGTACCGATTCCTTAAAATCCATCAATAGAGGATCAAGTTGTTGCTTAGACTTTAACCTCAACCACTAAAGATGACTCGGAGTTATGATGAACCATAAGACCACCTTTCGGAGAATCTTCTAACCGAACACCCAACCAAGCCAATCTATGGACATCGTTCATTAGGTCTTTCTTACTGTAAGACCTCGAAAATGAGATAAGGTGTATAGATCCTAACATGTTTGTATTAATTTTATAAGGTCCTAAAATTCCTTATTATGTTATATATAGGCAGTGTGCAAAGTTTGAAGTGATTTGGAAGTCGGACGTCAAGGGACGTCCAAGACGTTCGACGAATAGTCACTTATGTGCCTCATGTGTGTATGCATGCCTAAATTGTGTGAACTGAGTCTAATAAGTCTTGAAATGGTTTTTAAATGATGTTTAATTTTATTATATGAAGTTTCGTGAAGTTTGGAGGTCGAACGTCCAAGGCGTTCGAAAGATAGCCCCTAAGACGTTCATCGCATGTCATGTTGTGGTCAAGGCTGTTTGGACGTCTTGTAGGTGTTTGTTTTGGATGAAACTTATGTGGTAGGTCTATAACATGTTAATTTTTGTAATCGCGTTGTAAACGTCCGGGTACGACTTCTAAAGGGCCCCACAAGAGGCTCCAAAAGAAGGACCAGGCTGCCTAAGACACTGCCTGGGCAGTGTCCCTTGACGGACCCAATGACGGATCGTTGGGCCACCAACGGACCGTCAAGCAGGTCTCGTCGAAGGAGACTTGACTTGGTCAGGTATTAAGCCAAGAATTTGGCTAAGTATCATGCGACGGAGGGCTGCCACGGCCCGTCATGGCCTTGATGCCCCGTCATTGCACACGTCGCGGGTGCCTGCAAGTTGACAGCCTGCGTTCTGTTAATTAAAGGGGTGAATGGGAAATTCACCCCATGTCCTAACCTGACTATAATAGGTTTATTTAATTAATTTTAGGTGTATATAGGACATCCAAAACGTGATCAACCCATTCCCAAAATCCTCTCACATGTTTAAAGCCCTTCCCACTAAAAATGTTCTCTCTAAAACCACCATTGTTGGTGAAACTCAAGAGCTGCTTGGAGATGGATTTTCTATGGATGAATCATGAAGTTTTAGAGATTTTCATCTAGATAAAGGTATGGTGATCCTTCATCTCTAAGTAACCTTTCACTTGGAGAGTTCTTCTCAATATTTTCAAAGAAAGTTTATGATCAAAGTTCTTCTTCTCCAATCTAGCCATGGGTTCTTTCTCAAAACGTTTTTAATGATTAAATCATGATGAATTGAAGTTAATACAATGGTTTTAATGTGTTTTCACTCCAATTGCATGATGAACCCATGTTCCTTCCAAAATTGGTTTAGCTCTTGCATGGGCTTTGTGATCTTGACTTGTTATCGATTGAATTATGATTCCCTTACGTTGAATTGATTGTATATACTGTTATTTACATGAATTTATGTTGAATTGATGTTGAATTATCCATGAGGATCAATGTATGAAGATTTGAGCATGTTTAGCCTAGTTTTCTATAGTTCACTGTAACATTGGTTTTCTTGTGATCTAAAGTGAATTTCGATTAAGTTGTGGTTCTTTTAGCTACTGTTTTAGGTTAATACCATGGTTGAATTGTGGATATAAATCATGTATGACCAAAGTAGAGAAGGCTTGGTTTGAATTAATCTAGGTTCTTCTTGTCTATGAAGTTGTAACTTGTGATCTTGACGTTAGGTTAGTCTCTATAAGAATTGATTATGGTTAATGTCTATAGCTGCTGCCTATAACGAAATATGAGGATGCATTATATGTAATTAATACAATATGGGTCAATTCATGATAGGTTGAATATGATTAATCTATGTAAACTTACGTTCCATGAACTCCCTATATGAAGTATGCTTGTATCTACCTAAATGGCAAATTGTAGTAGTGTCTCATCTAGATTATGATTTCATTAGCTACTGCCTTAGGGTGATATGATTCATGCAATATGACCTATAATCCATATGAATTAAATTGATTAATGATATATGTTCTTCTACTTTCCTAGTATGTTGATAAGTTATATTATGATATGGTATAATCTTGTAGTGACTTGTACATGGTTAATTACATGTTTAAAGTACATTTAGCTACTGCAATATATGTGTTTTATTGATGAATAAGGTGTATTGATCAATGATGATCAAAGGGTGAGAATTGGGTAAGAATGCTTATTTCCTTTACTCTTCTACTTCTCTATTCGTTTACAGTAATGTTGATGAAGCCTTGTATGGCATTGTGTGGTATGGTCCACTTATGGTGGAGGTGTTTACTTTATTGTCATTATATATGTGTTTACCACGGCCTTGAAGGCAAATTGATGAACTTATGAATATGTGCTTAAGATGATACTATGAGAAGCTTATGCCTACTTTCTATTCTAGTTGTGAATTAGGTTGTATGGTTATTGTATGAGCATGTGTATAATTATCTTAGGGCATTGTATTGGTGCTTCCATTGATGTGTTAAAGTGGTTATTAGCCTCTACCCATGTATCCTTTATATGAATGTGTAAATAGCTAAAGTTAGGAGTCTTGATTATAAGGTAGATATTGTCTTGTCTCCTATGCTATTATGTGTTGTGTGTCATGTGCTTGGAAGTGTAATGTGGTTTAATAGGGTGGCTGACTTGAGAAGTTATGGATAGCCATTATGTGATCATGTTGGTCAATGTACACACACTCTCACTTATATGCATCTTACAAGTAGTATAAGTCATTGTGTCTAAATGAGAGGTCGTTCTCATCTTCACTAGTGTCTACTACTATGTATATTAAGGTGATGTTTATGAATGTATGATTTGTATTCCTTACTAGGATGACTTGATAGGTGTACTAGTATGGGAAAGGGTATGGGACCTTGTCTATGCATTGCACATGTGTATCTTGATAGGATAGTTCCTAGGTTTGGTTCTTATGCTTATGAAGGATGATTATATGAACATGTTATGTATATGATATGATGAGGTATGAATATGTAAGGTATGAACATGTGTGACTTAATGTGTTATGTGAAAGGTTTGTTCACATCTTTGTATACACTCACACACATGGATGATCTAATTAATAGAGGGGTCTTGAGAGGGGTGTCCAAAAATACTATTAAGACTAGATAGATACTTGAATATGCTATAAGCATATGAATGATGAATATTCTAAGCTTATGTTTTATAAACAAACGTAATAAATGCTTTTCAATATAGGGAACTTAACTTTGCACCGAGCGAACTTGACAATGGGAGGTGATGACTTATCCATAGAAGGAAAGACTCATCCTAAAGTTGCCCATGTGATGTTAACTCCCTTGTGTATGGGATATGTCATCTAAGGGATTCCCATGAGGAGCGGCCCACTTTACCAAATGGTATGAATAGGGATATCTACCTCTTAGTTCTTGAACTATGTTGCCACCATAGGATACTAGCTAGAGGATTCTACCTCGATAGCTATGTTTATAATTGGTTCTACTTTGGCCGGTAGATCACCTTCCATCGGTGTAAGGTTTGATGACACCGGATTCCATGTTTAGCATCACATGGTCTATGTCGGTTGAGTTTATGGTTTCCCTAAAGGTAAAATGGACAATGGAAGTAATTGAATAGGATCCTATCTAGGAGGACTTAAGGTAAGTTACTTAGAATAGGTGGAAGTAATGAACCCATCTAGACATTGCACAAGTGACTCCTTAGTAAGTCTTAGGAAGGTACCTCAATAGATATGATTATGTATGTATCCTTTATGTATGATATTGTAGTCTTGGTTTGACTATGATTATATTGTACTATACTTCTATGATGGCATGTGTTGTCATGTGTAGATGTTATGTATGGTATTCTCTTATGTTCCTAAGGTGATGCATTGCACCAAGTATCCCTAAAGGATTACTTAGTAAGCAAATGAATTGAAAGAAAGAGTTAAATGTTAAGGAGAGTGAGTTCACTGTAAAGTGACTTCTATTTGTACTTAAATTCTATATGTGCTTTTCTATGATGTTTGGCCTTTGATTATGTTGCTATGAAGTATGTGGATGATATAAATGCTATTGATAAAGGTTTTATGAATATTTACTCAAAATGGCATGAAGTATGATTTCAAAGAAAATGTCCCTTTTAATGCATGTTTTTGCATGGTTGCCATACTTAGTACATTCTTGTGTTAATCCCATTCTTCTTTACTTTTTACACAAAGTGTAGGTTATGGAATGCTTAATTGAGATCTATGATTGAGGAGCTTGATAGGTGATTTCCCAAGCTCAAGGAAAGCAATCCTTAAAGTTCAAGGATGTCCTACTAATGTCTTTAATGTAAAGTCTTTAAATATTGTATAGTTATGTAAGGTGTCGTATGGGCCGTGTCCCTAATGTATTCTAAAGTTATTGAGTCTAAGATGGCAAAGAGACTTAGAGTCTAAATATGTATTATGACTTATGTTTTATATATATATGATGTGATGTTTCTAGCATATGATGTTCTATGAAAAGTTTTAAATTTTCCGCTAAATTTACTATGTCAATGCAATGAATGATATGAGAGGCTTGTCTTAGACCTCCGAGAGGTCGACGACGCCGGTTACAATCCAAGATTGTATCCTATCTTCTAGGATATGCTTTTGGGTTGTGACACTTACATTCTTCCACATGAGACACACTACCCATGGTCATACGAATTAAAGCATCTCCAACCACTTTGGCTTTACCGGGGTGGTAGAGAACACTCATGTCGTAATCCTTCAAAAGTTCCAACCATCTTCTTTGTCGGAGATTCAACTCCTTTTGAGTGAGCACATATTGAATACTCTTATGGTCATTAAATACATCCACATGAACACCATATAGGTAATGTCTCCATATTTTTAAAGCAAACACTACGTCCGCTAATTCAAGGTCATGAGTTGGATAGTTCTTCTCATGCACCTTGAGTTGTCTATAGGCATAGGCTACCATCTTACCATGTTGCATAAGGACACAACCCAAACCTACCTGGGAAGCGTCACAATACACCACAAACCCTTGAGTATCCTCCGGTAAGGTCAACACCGGAGCGGAGGTAAGCTTATCTTTCAACACTTCGAAGCTTCTTTCACAAGCCTTCGACCACTTAAACTTAACACTCTTTTGGGTCAAGGCAGTCAAAGGAGAAGCAATGGATGAAAACCCATCCACAAACCTCCTATAGTACCCAACTAGACCAAAGAAACTTCTAATATGGGTTGGAGTCAAAGGTGTAGGATAATTCTTAACCGCTTCCGTTTTCCTCGGATCGACCTCAATACCCTCACTAGAGATGATGTGACCAAGAAACGCAACCGATCTCAACTAAAATTCACACTTAATATACTTGGCAAAGAGTGATGTTCCTCAAAGACTTGTAATACTACCATCAAATGACCCATGTGATCATCCTCACTCTTAGAATACACCATGATATCATCAATAAAGACAATTACAATGGAGTCAAGGTAATTCCGGAACACTCTATTCCTAAGGTCCATAAAAGTCGCGGGGCATTAGTGAGACCAAAAGACATCACTAAGAACTCATAATGACCATACCTAGTTCGGAAAGCCGTTTTAGGTATGTCTTCACCTCTCACCCTAAGTTGGTGATACCCAGACCTCAAATCAATTTTAGAAAAGTAGCTTGCCCATTGGAGTTGATCAAACAAGTCATCAATCCTTGGGAGAGGGTACTTATTATTTATGGTGACCTTATTTAGTTGACGATAATCGATGAACATCATAAGGGACCCATCCTTCTTCTTAACAAACAACACCGGAGCTCCCCATGGCAAAATGCTAGGCTTTATGAAACCCTTGTCTAATAAGTCTTTGAGTTGAAGCTTTAGCTTTTTCAACTCGGCCGGAGCCATCCGCTAAGGAGGGATTGACATAGGCTTCATATACAGTAACAAGCCTATACCGAAGTCTATTTCCCATTTGGGTAGAATTCCGGGCAAGTCATCGAGAAAGACTTCCGAAAATCCTTCACTACGGGTACCGACTCTAAAAGAGGAATGTCAGACTCAAGATCTTTGACCCTTACAATATGGTAAATACACCCCATAAAGATCATTTTACAAGCTTTTAGACACGAAATAATTCTACTTCTAGGATTTGAGTTACCCCCTCTTCCACTCTACGATGGGTAGGAATTTGGAACTTAACTACCCTTGTTCTACAATCAATAGAAGAAAAGCAAGCATGCAATCAATCCATTCCCAAGATGACATCAAAATTAACCATATTAAGTTCTACCAAATCCACCCATGTAAATATATTGGGCAAAGATATAGGACAACTCCTAAAGACTCTTCTAGCCACAACGGAGTCATCCACTGGGGTAGTAACCACAAAAGGTTCAACTAAAATATCGGGTAGAATAACAAACTTTTTAGATACTAGAGGAGTTACAAATGATAGAGTAGCACCGGCATCTAGTTAAGCATAAACATCAATAGAGAACACTTTTGACATACTGGTGACGACATCGGGAGAATCCTCTTGTTCAACCCTAGAGCGGAGATCACAGAAGCAGTTCCTCTTTGGAGCATCAAAACTAGGACCGCTTTCTTGAGCTTAACCACTCTGTTTCTCTTGACCCATTACATTAGAAAAATCCCTCACCTTATGGCCACTCTTACCACACCCAAAGAAATTATCCACACCAACTAGACACTCACCCATATGCTTCTTACCACACTTGGTACAAGTAAGTCTCTGGCTAGGTGAATTTTCACTTCTTTCCTTTTTGGACCTAGGGTTGGACACCCTATCCTTGTTAGCCTTGGGGAAATTGGAGGGAACTTGGTTGGAGACCCTCTTCTTAAACGAAGGCTTTTCTTGAATTTCAAGCTTACCCTTGGAAGTACCTCCCTCATAAGACTCGGCCTTCTTAAACTTACTATTCTTCCTCTTGAGTCTAGTCTCCTCAAATTTTTGAGCATGCACCATCAAACGAGAAATATCCATATTGTCATGAAGCATTGCTGAACGACACTCTTCAACTAGATCATCGGATACTCCCGTCACAAAGCGGCTCATCTCATCCCTAGATTTGATACCAAAGAAGGAGCATACTTAGAC
Source organism: Solanum sitiens (assembly GCA_016801875.1). NCBI lineage: Eukaryota > Viridiplantae > Streptophyta > Magnoliopsida > Solanales > Solanaceae > Solanum > Solanum sitiens. Next base: position 381,919 of record JABWTJ010000797.1, read on the forward strand.
AATTTAGTGAACTTCAAGGAGTACTATTGCACAATCATACCTTCTTGATGAAGGTTTATGAACTCTTCCACTTTCTCCTCCCTTTTATCCCTTGGAAAGAACATATCAAGAAAGGCTCTTATACACACCTCCCAAGTTATAGGACCCATTCTCAAAGCCCTATTTTCTCTCCATTGGGTATACCAAGTTTGAGCTACATCCTTGAGTTGATATGAGGCAAGCTCGACCATCTCATTAGAACTCACTCTCATAGTATATATGATCTTGTAGATATCATCAAGAAAGTGTTGGGGGTCTTCATTCACTTTTGACCCAAAGAACATTGGAGGGTTCATCCTTGTGATTCCCTCAAGCGAGAAGCCATGGTACTAGTATTTTGTTGAACACGGGGTCTAACTTCCCAATTTTCTTGAACCGTCATAGTTTGAGCTTGAGTAGCTACCGCTTGGGATTGGGTAGTCATAGATTGAGCCAAACTTTGAAAAGCCGACCTTATATCTCCATCCATCATGGGTGGAGGAATGACCAGAGCTTTGTCTTGCGGAGGAACTTGATTGCCTTATGGAGGAGCTTGGTTCTCTTGGGGAGGAACTCCCGCATTAGCCAAACATTCCTGCACTCTCCTTGCGGCTGCCCTTCTCGTATTCATCTCCTATATACATAAGAAAAGATTATAAGGAAAAAGGGACACATAGATTTACCACTCTTGAGGCACGACTTTCAAGATTACCGAAGAGTGAGAATTCCTAAGCATCACATAGCCTCTCATTCATAAGTGTAGCGCGCTTCACACCAATGAACAAGACTCTACGTAGACGTAGTTTAGTGAGACATCATTCCTAATATTACTTCAACCTCATACTCTGATACCAAGTTTGTCACGATCGAGGAGCACCCCCTAGACGTAACTAGCGTCTTCGTCATCGGAGAGTACTTAGACTAGCCCTTAGCATTCGTCATAACATATCATAGATCAAGTACATGTAAAATTTAAAACTTTTATATAGTGAGGCATATATAGACTTGTAACATATCATATATGGAGTTTACATAGACTCATCGCTTATGAAGCTTACATAGGCTTCTCGTTTAGACAACATAATCAATTCATAGGAAATAGTCTAATAACATTGTCTCACATTAAACCATCTAAAGAGTATTACAATATTTGGGCATAGACCATACTTCAATACAAAGAGACACATATAGGCTTACAACAATAGCCTCAAAGATAAAGTAAAAAAATAGTGTCTCTAGACATAACAACAACATAGCTAGAATATTGAAATGGTAATATCCCCAAACATTGTGGACTTATTAATAACTTCGAGACTATGTACAAGTCTTCTTTCAAAGTGGCCTCCTATACTTCAATGGCCCGAACCTACATTGTTTGGGAAAAGGGAAAGAATATGGGTTAGCACAACTACATGAACTATGTATGGAAACATATGAAAGTAAAATCATTGAAATCATGCTTAAAAGGACATTTTGTTCAATACCATGCTAAGTCACTTTCAAATATGCACATATAAAAAAACATACAAGTTAATGAATCATAACATCACTTAAGACACGTTCATACTCAACACAAGGCCAACATTAGAATAAGGTTATATCAACATGAATAGCATCATATTAAGATCATATAAGCATAAAAACTCAAACATAATGTCACAACAACAATTTATGTACAAGAGTTCATAACATCACAACATATATGACCCTTTCTCAAAACCCCTTCCCAAGCCTGCAAGTGAAATGCTATTATGAAGCCCCATAACCCCACATAATCAAGTAAACCAAGGAAAGGATCATAAGCAATGTCTACATTTCATATATCCTCATATCATGCATATTCATAATCATGTACATCAACTTAGAACAATAGCATGTTCATAAATGAAACTAACATCATATACGGTCATGAACATGTAAGGTCAACATATACATTTCATTCATATCATAAGTACATAATAACAATCTCCTAGGACTTACCTGAAGGTCAACTTGTGCCATTTATAAGTAGAGTCCCATACTCATACCTAAACTAATTGTAACCTCTTAAGTCACCCTAGTTAGTGTTCACTTTATTACTTTCATTTTACTTTTGGGAACAATTGCCTTAGCCGACAATAGACCAAGTGAGATAAACATGGAATCTAGTGTGATGAAACCCTACACCGAAAGAAGGTGCTCTACTTGCCAAGGTAGAACTAAAACATGAACATAGCATTCTAGGTGGATCCACTAGCTAGTATTCCTATGGATGCAACATAGTTAAGGAACTAGGAGATATACTTGAAACCCTCTTTATGCACAATTGCATTATAGTCTCCATCTCATTAGAATCATTGTGAACCTACCCACATTGGGAAGGGAAACCTCTCATAACTAGTTTGCTTAGTGCTAAGCTAAAGTCCCTTTTTAAATGTCTTTAAGTCATTCTTAATCATCATAGCTTAATTAGGCCATAGGATACTAACCCCTTGTATACCATGTCATTAGCTCATTAGGCTTTCATGAGAATTTCCTTTCATAACAACCCTTCATTTGTGAGATCAACACATCATAGTCATATCATAGTAAGACACACAAGTGATTCATATTCAACCTTGTATCATCATACCCTTCACATGATCTCACAATTCACATAGTAAATACATCTCATCATATTCATCATATCATCAGCTTTTTATTCTAATCACATATAATACATTGATTGAATAGCATTATCAAGTTTAAGCCATCATCGTTAAAGTGAAGAATTAAGATCATAAAGTCTTACCAACTTACCTTTATATGCCTCCTTAAAGATCTTACCATCAATAAAACGATATTCAATCACCAATTAACTTAATAACATCATATAATAGTAATCTATATAAGAAATAAGTCAATTGTATCACCACTAATAAATTCAACCTTAATTCATAACCTATGGTTAGGGGAAAAGGGTTCAATCATGAATTCTTCCATTGAACTAGGTCATAGACAAAGAAATACAACAATTAACCCATAAACAATCATAATATATCCATAATAATCAAAGTAAACCAACATCAAATCAATTTGAAAGATCAATTACGAAATTGGAAGAAAACATAACTTTTCGACTTCATTAGAAACCAATTTTGATGAGACTCTTGGGGAAAGAGATCCAAAGAGTGAATAGCTTCCATAAATTATTATTCCTTAGTGTTTAATGGAGAAAATATGAAGTCTTGAAGCCCTAGTGATCCTTGAAGCTTGGTCCTCAATGGTGTCTGTCAATAGAGAGAGAAAGTATAGAGAAGTTGGAGAGAATTGGGTTTGGGAATTATGGGGTGTTAAGTTGGTTTTAGACTTAGGGTAGCTTATATAGTCCCTAACTAACTTAATTTAACCACCCCTTAATCCTTAGCCAATAACCTCACTAATTAACCAATTTCACTCCCTAACTTAAAACTTGGCAGTCAACTTTGGTACCAAACGACGAACCCTCGTCTACGGGGTATTGACTAGACCACGGACCATGCTGCTGGTCCGTGGTTTTGGTAAGAGAGTGTGATTTGAACCCTTTTTGAAAACAATTTAAGTGTCAAACAACGATCAACGGAGCATCGATTAAATGACGGCTCATCATTTGGCTCGTGATTGCACACTTTCCAATTGACAATTTTGGGGTCAAATGGAAGGGTCCTCTCCAAGGACCCTTAGGGTGGTCCTTAAGGAGTTGTACCTAAACGTTTCAACCCTAAACTCACTCTAATGCATGTTTATCACCTTTTTACCAAATGTTATTAAATTCCGACTCTTAAAACCCCATGAAACATGCCAAGGAACACTAGCTCACATTTGACAATTTTCCGGACATCATGGTCGTTTCTTAACGTTTTGACTCTAAAACTTCCTAATTAGGTTCAATACGTTATTTTAGGTTTAGAAACAATGTTTTAAGTCTTAGTTCATCATGTGAGGCGCTATACTAAGTCATGGACTTTCGAGTATTACAAGACTAATGTAATAAACTTGATTTAGAAGTATTAGAGCCTAGATGTCAAAGGACTACCTTGACGTCCGAAAACTAGTGAAATAGAACTAGTAAACATCCTTAGGTTTTGTAAAGGTTTGGGAGTATTGTATGAAGTCTAAAACTTGTAAAATACTTTAAATAGGTGAAATAATGTTTATAGGGTCAAAACCTCGAGTTACGACTCCCCAAGGACAACCCAAAGGGTCCTTGAGCAGGACCCAAACATTGGCAACAAGACTGCCAAAGCAGCCTGCCGAGCAGCCAAGAAGTGAAGGTCATTGCGTGTGGCGCAGCCATCACTTGGAAGGCAACAAGTGTCTCGCAACGCAGGGCCTTCACGAGGCTCACAGCCTTAAATGGAATTTCAGAAATAAGATTTGGAGGTGCCCCCGCAATGCGCAGCCATGTCCCTGACTTGATCACGTCGTTTTTAAGTCAATTTGACTTGACAAAAAAAACCAATTAAGTGAGGGGTCTCTTGGGTATTTTTGGGGAGGGTTATATATTTATTTAGGGTCAGTTTTAAGTCATTTTTACCCATCCAAATCAATTCCCCAAATCACTCTCACTTCTATCTAAATTCTCTCTCTACTCAACCTCCATTAAAAAGCATTGGAAGCTTGTATAAGAAGACCAAGTTATCAACTTTTCTACTCAAATTCGTGGATAAAGTCTTCACTCTTGGGATTCCTTTCCCTAAGAGGTCCATTCAAAGTTGAGTTTAAATCCCCTAAAAATAAAGGGTTTTCTCTACACATGGATTTCCTTCTAAACCTTAAATTGGTGATCAAGTATGATTAATTATGATTACTTTGGATTTTTTATGAGTCAATAATGTGATCTATTCTTGATTATGATGTTCAATTGAAGCATGAATATGTGAGTAGAATAGGAAGATGATGATATGATGAATATTATAGCATGTTATGAATGTGATGAAGGTGATATTATGATAAGGGTATGATTATGCAAGATTGAAAGTGATTTTCTTGTGTGCCTTATTATTATGACTATGATGTGATGATCTCACTAAATGTTGGGTTGTGATGAAAGGATGTTCTCATTCTATACCTAAGAGCTATGATCATTATTATATAAGTGGTTAGTACCTAAGGCCTATACTATAAAGTAGTGTTAAGGATGGATTAAATACATTTCAAAAAGGGAATTTAGTTTAGCACCGAGCGAACTAGAAAGTTAGAGGTGTCCCTTCCCAAGAGGGGAGGTAGGTTCACCATGGTTCTCATGAGATGGAGACTACAATGTGTTTAGCATAAAAAAGGGTTTCTGTAAGACCTCGAAAATGACATAGCTTAACTAGAGCCTAACATGTTTGTATTAGTGTTCTAAGTTCCTAAATATGTTTAATATGTGTTAAAGAGGAAGTATCTAAAATATTAGAGGTGTTGGAAGTCAAATGTCAAGGGACGACTAAGATGTTTGACGACTAAGTCACCTAAATATCTCTGATGTGGTTTTATGTGTTTATGTGTGTTTCATGGTGTTTTAAGGTTCTTAATAGAGTTATTATAGCATATATAGGCAGTGGTTAAAGTTTCGTGAAGTTTGGAGGTCAAACGACCAAGAACGTCCAAGGCATTCGAAAGATATGCCTTGAGTCGACCTTGTACGTCTAGGCAAGTTTCATCGAGTTTTACGTGTTCGTTTTGGATGAAATTAATGTGATAGGTGTTAAAATCATATATGATCATATTTGGGTTGGAAACGTCTAGGAATTTATCCCCAAGGATGATCAAAGAGTCCTTGAGGAACGACCCAAAACCTGGTGAGCAGGCTGTCCCAGGCAGCCTTGGCGACGGAGCTATCAACGGCCAGTCATGGCTGTGACGCCCCGTCACAAGGGTATCGTCGTGGGGGCCTTGTACAAGGGTGTAGAGGGAACCCTTGTCAAGCCACTGGAGCTTGCAACGGATGGCCATGATGGGCCGTTGCACCCGTGATGCCCCGTCACAAGTAAGTCGTCGCAGCCAATGTCCATGTGCACAGATTTTCTGCCAAGTCAGGGGTGAATTGGTATATTCACCCCACTTCCAAATAATAGTTTAGGTGGTTTATTAAGAGTCTTATGGGTATTTTAGATGAGTATATAAGTGTTTAACACTTAGAATAATTCATTCTTCTAAAATCAAAACCCCAAAGTCTCTTAGAAATCCCAAAACCTTCATTGAAGACTCCATTGAAGAGGCAGCTTGGTGAGGGGTTCTTGAGTGGAAATTCTTCATCAAAGTGAAGAATTATCATCCTTGAGGTATGGCTTTTGATCCTTGAAACTTATTTCATCAAGGAGCCCAATCCTCAAAGTGTTTTACAAAGTTTTCTAAAGTGAATTGTCCAATTTCGGGATTCTACCATGGGTTATTGCATAAATGATTTCTAAACATTGAATTATGATCTAATTGATATTGTATTGATGATTTCAACATAAATTACCTATGAACCCATGTGAATTGATGAACCCTAGTTTTGACTACTTATTCGGTTACTTGATATTTAGCTAATGTTGATGAATTGTTGTGTAGTTTCTTATGGGCTTTCTAATGATATAAGAATTGTATTCAATTGATATATAATTGATCTTAGATTGTTAAACCTAGATTGAATGGATGTATATTCATTGAGTTTTATGGTTATTGCTTTGAATTGTTGTTCATGGCCATGGGTAAAGGCCTTGTGATGTTGACTTGGTTGCTTTGGCATTGAATTAAAGTGTGGATATGAGGATGAAGGTATGCTGCCCCATTTCCTTAATTTGATATTAATTATACTTCGATTCTATTGTGTTTGGTATGGTCCACTTATGGTGGCGGTGTTATGTGTTTTACTTGCAATTGATGTGGCCTTGTCGGCGTTACTTTATGCAATATTATGAGCATGGCCTTAATGGAAATTACTTGAAGTTATGTGTCTATTTGTGTAGTTTGATGACATTACCTATCTACATGTGAGGTTATATAGTCATGTATGTGTTCTTCTAGTTATGTTGCCTTAAGTGATCATGTTAGACTTTGACTTGACATTTTGAGTGTAGTGTTAGGTTAAGTCTTGGTTATTCCTACTTGACTTTATGAGTCTATGTGGAGTATATTGATGATGTTATGATGATATATAGGATGACTTGAAGATGTTAGGTTGTTTTAGAAGTGTTTCTAGAATGGCTTGTATTATGTGTTAAAAGTGAAGTATGTGATGTCTTGTCTTGGTTGACTTGTATCTCTTACATGATGTATATATGGTTATGGGTATGAGATGTCTTGATTTAGGGTGTCATAACTCTTAGTCTTGAATAAATAAATATAGGTGAGACCTTAATGATAAGAGGATCAAATTTATGTGGAACCTTGAACTTAGTGGCAAGGTTATGAATTGTGAAGTAGTTAGCCGTAATGGTATCCTTCATATGATGAGTGATGGACTTAAGGTTGATTGGCTGGAACGGCATCATATCATACCTTAGGGAAGTTGCTATGAGCTTCTTGTCGCCAAAGTGAGATATGCCCTAGTGGAGCTTGCTTTGGTAGGGTGAATATAAAGGGGGTCATGAACTACATAAGGGACCTATTTATATGAACCTTAATGTGAATTAATCTATGATAACAAAGGCTAGGACCGAGTGAGTATGAGTAGGATTAAGTGGATTCAGTTAAAGAAGAGATTGAATGCTTATTACGCCCTTCATATTCCTTAACCATGTGCCTACATGGGATGTGTCCAAGTTCTACCATTGGCAAGTAGAACAACCTCATCGGAGTAGGATAGAACTTCGGATTCCATGTCTTGCTACCATGGTGTATGTCGGTTATTGCCTATTCTCATCATGTGGAATACCTATTAGCATTACATAAGTTTATGAGGTTTAGGTGGTGGTATGGGAAGCTATCTAGACATTGCACAATAGACTTTGAAGATGTTATGTGGAGTTCCTAGGTCTTGCCCAAGACCATTATGTGAGTGTCTTATGTGATGCTTTATGTAAGTGTCTTATGTGATGTATGAGTCTTAATGAACTAATGAACTAATGACCTATGTTAGTAACTATGTAAATGAATGAGTACCTAATCTAAAGTGACTTAAGTATTCCTTAGCTAAAGTATGAGGAGGGCATGAAAGGATGGTATCTTCATGTCTTATCTTTGGAAGTCTTGAGGATGACTCTAGTTAGGGAAGTTGGTTAATCTTGTTGACATGATATAAACCTTATGAAGTCTTAAGGACTATTTAGGTAATCTTGGAGAGGTAATTGTACTATGGACTTTATCTTCTTGATTTACTTAAGTAGGTCTTTTGATAGGCTTTGGAAGGAGAATGTCTCATCATTTAAGTGTTGGTGTGTTTAGTGAGAATGATTCTATTTGAGGTAGTCTATAGGATCTCTTGTGTGTGTGTGATAGAGATTGTATGGGCGGTCGCTCCACACTCACTCAAGTGAACCTTGGAAATCACCTTTGGTAGATGAATCTTACATTGATGTTTATGATTGTTTTCTAAGTATGTATGTGACTCATCGTAGGTAATCTTAAGGGTCGTTTAGGCACATCTAGAGAGGGTGTATGGGCGGTCTCTCTTTCTGTGACTTAAGTGAATCTTAGGATGACTTTAAGTGAGGGAATTACATGCTAGGAGATGTTAAAAGGAAGGTTTGGACTTCACTGTACAGTGAAGTGAACTCACTGTAAAGTGAGCCTTTAAATGCTATCTTTGATTAAATGCTATCTTATGTGTTTTTTAATTGCTAAATGATGTTCTTATGTTTATACTATGATTTCCAATGAAAAGATGCATATTTCAAATAAAGTCCGTTTTCATGATTTTATGCATATAGTCATACTTAGTACATGTGGTTGTACTAATTCCATGCTTTATTTTCTATCTATAGTTCTTGATAGGTGAAGAGCTTGTGAAGTGAAGACTTGGACTTAGAAGATCGTTCAAGAAGAAGTTGAAGTATGTCCTCAATTGACTCGAGGGCATATGTCTTTTATTGTTTTTCTTTGAAGTATTGCAATAGACTATGTCTTTCTAGTTTCGTATTAAAGTATGGGCCGTGTCCCAAAGTACTCTTGTGTCTTAAGATGATGAGATTGAGACTTAGCATTTTTATTACTTTTATATGAAAGAGATTTTTAAAGATTATATTATGTTTTTGTGAAAAGTTTTAATTCCGCACTACTTTTCACTATGTATATGCAATGAATGATATGAATGAGGCTTGTCTTAGAACTCTGAGAGTTCGACGACGACGGTCGCAATCCGAGATTGCACCCTATCTTCTAGGGTATGGTTTCGGGTTGTGACAAAGTTGGTATCAGAGCATAGGTTGGTGAAAGTAGTATTAGGTATCAAAAAGTCTCATCAAGTCACATCTAGTAGAGTCTTGACCATCGGTGTGAATCGCGACACATCTATGGGCGAGAGGCTATAGGACGATAGAGTTTCCCTTCTTTTCTACTCATATATCGTGCGGTAGAGTAATGTTATGATTATCTTTCTTATGAGTTTCCTTGTGTTTGCTAGGAGATGAATACTAGAAGGATGGCCGCTAGAAGGAGGGAAGAGGGAAGGGGTAATGAGGAAGTTCTTCCCCAAGTTGCTCAAGTTGAGCAAGGTGCTCAAGGTGCACAAGGTGTCCAAGGTGGGCAAGGTGCTGAAGTGCCTCCCCAAGGTGATCATATCCCTAATGTAGAAGGAGGTGATGAGGTACCGGAGTTGTCTAATAGGGTGATTGGAGAGGCTTTGAGGGCTTTAGCTCACGCTGTAACTACTCAAATCAATTTGAGTATGGTGCCTAGGGTTATGGAGAGCACTATGACTTCTAGATTGAGAGACTTTGTGAGGAAAGAATTCTATACGACTATACTACATGATAATGTGGCCTTATCTAGACACATGATGTATGCACAATCATGTGAAGAATCCAATCTTGTCAGGATGTCAAGTAGCTTGAAGAGGAGCGTTGCTAGTGACCAAGTGCAACCTAGGTCCAAAAAGAGGGTTCAAACTCAAGATGTACCTAGTGTTCCTAAGAAGAAGTTTGAGAAGAGAGGTGGTTCTAGCAATGATAAACCTTTATGTGCCACTTGTGGTAAGAGACATTATGGTGAGTGTTTATTGGGTACCGGTAGTTGCTTTGGATGTGGAAAGGATGGGCACAAAGTGAGAGATTGTCCAAACATTGCTTCTATGAAGGAGGGCAAGAGGGTTGAGCCTAGTGTTCCGAAGGAAGATGCTCCAACTAAGAGGCGTTTCTATGCACTCCGAACTAAAATTGAGAAGTCGGGTGATGGTGATGATGATGTTGGTAAGTTCTTGTTTCTCTTTTGATAGTATGAGTTCCTTCTAAGTGGGGGAGTATGATTTGTAGATGGGATAGAATTTCTTGAATTGTTGCATGTGCATGATGTTTAGGAGTTTGGTTGAAATTGAATTTCATTTACTTCTTGCATTGTGTGTTTTATGAAGCTTTGAGCATGTTGTATGATGTGTTTAAATGAAGTTATCTTGCATATTAGCATGTCTATATAGAGAATTGCATAGAAATTGCATTTTTGAAAAAAAAATATTGCTGAAATCACTGTTGCTTGATATACTGTTCACTGTAAAGTTTTTGTAAAAATGGCTATTTGATCCTTTGGTCTAAAATTCTTGTTATGTGGTTAGAACTTATGTATATGAGTATGATGTTGAATATAAAATGAGTTTTTGCTATTTGGATTGAAGCATGTGAGTTTTGTAGCATAATGAGTTATAGAATTGTTTTCTAGTTTCTTGTTGTGTTGAGAATCTCTTGATTTTGCGAAATTAATGATTTATTCTTAGATATATGTTGTATGGTTTGATTATGTGCTGCTAGTTGAATCTCTAATCTTGGAAGTATTCGGAGAGTGGCAAGTGTCATTCGAGGACGAATGTGTCCAAGTGGGGGAGATTGTAACACCTCGAAAATGACATAGGTTAACTAGAGCCTAACATGTTGGTCTAATTGTTATAAGGTCCTAAATATGTTTAATATGTGGTAAAGAGGCAGTAGCTAAAATATTAGAGGTGTTGGAAGTCAAACGTCAAGGGACGACTAAGACGTTTGACGACTAAGTCACCTAAATATCTCTTATGTGATTTTATGTGTCTCTGTGTGTTTCATGGTGTTTTAAGGTTCTTAATAGAGTTATTATAGAATGTATAGGCAGTGGTTAAAGTTTCGAGAAGTTTGGAGGTCAAACGACCAAGAACGTCCAAGGCATTCGAAAGATATGCCTTGAGTTGACCTTGTACGTCTAGGCGAGTTTCGTCGAGTTTTACGTGTTTGTTTTGGATGAAATTCATGTGAGAGGTGTTAAATTCATATATGATAATATTTGGGTTGTAAACGTCCGGGAATGTATCCCCAAGGACCATCAAAGGGTCCTTGAGGAAGGACTCAAAACCTGGTGAGCAGGCTGTCCCAGGCAGCCTTGGCGACGGAGCTGTCAACGGCCAGTCATGGCTGTGATGCCCCGTCACAAGGGTCTCGTCATGGGGGACTTGTCCAAGGGTGTATAGGGAACCCTTGTCAATCCAGTGGAGCTTGCAACAGATGGCCATGATGGGCCGTTGCACCCGTGATGCCCCGTCACAAGCAAGTCGTCACAGCCAATGTCCCTGTGCGCAGATTTTCTGCCAAGTCAGGGGTGAATTGGTAAATTCACCCCACTTCCAAATAATAGTTTAGGCTGTTTATTAAGGGTCTTATGGGTATTTTAGATGAGTATATAAGTGTTTAACACTTAGAATAATTCATTCTTTTAAAATCAAAACCCCAAAGTCTCTTAGAAATCCCAAAACCTTCATTGAAGACTCCATTGAAGAGGCAGCTTGGTGAGGGGTTCTTGAGTGGAAATTCTTCATCAAAGTGAAGAATTATCATCCTTGAGGTATGGCTTTTGATCCTTGAAACTTATTTCATCAAGGAACCCAATCCTCAAAGTGTTTTACAATGTTTTCTAAAGTGAATTGTCCAATTTCGGGATTCTACCATGGGTTCTTGCATAAATGATTTCTAAATATTGAATTATGATCTAATTGATATTGTATTTATGATTTCAACATAAATTACCTATAAACTCATGTGAATTGATGAACCCTAGTTTTGACTACTTATTGGGTTACTTGATATTAAGCTAATGTTGATGAATTGTTGTGTAGTTTCTTATGGCTTTCTAATGATATAAGAATTGTATTCAATTGATATATAATTGATCTTAGATTGTTAAACCTAGATTGAATTGATGTAGATTCATTGAGTTTTATGGTTATTGCTTTGAATTGTTGTTCATGGCCATGGGTAAAGGCCTTGTGATGTTGACTTAGTTGATTTGGCATTGAATTGAAGTGTGGATATTGGGATGAAGGTATGCTTCCCCGTTTTCCTTAATTTGATATTAATTATACTTTGATTCTTTGTGTTTGGTATGGTCCACTTATGGTGGCGGTGTTATGTGTTTTACTTGCAATTGATGTGGCCTTGTCGGCGTTACTTTATGCAATATTATGAGCATGGCCTTAATGGAAATTACTTGAAGTTATGTGTCTATTTGTGTAGTTTCATGACATTACCTATCTACATGTGAGGTTATATAGTCATGTATGTGTTCTTCTAGTTATGTTGCCTTAAGTGATCATGTTAGACTTTGACTTGACATTTTGAGTGTAGTGTTAGGTTAAGTCTTGGTTATTCCTACTTGACTTTATGAGTCTATGTGGAGTATATTGATGATGTTATGATGATATATAGGATGACTTGAAGATGTTAGGTTGTTTTAGAAGTGTTACTAGAATGGCTTGTATTATGTGTTAAAAGTGAAGTATGTGATGTCTTGTCTTGGTTGACTTGTATCTCTTACATGATGTATATATGGTTATGGGTATGAGATGTCTTGATTTAGGGTGTCATAACTCTTAGTCTTGAATAAATAAATATAGGTGAGACCTTAATGATAAGAGGATCAAATTTATGTGGAACCTTGAACTTAGTGGCAAGGTTATGAATTGTGAAGTAGTTAGCCGTAATGGTATCCTTCATGTGATGAGTGATGGACTTAAGGTTGATTGGCCGGAACGGCATCATATAATACCTTAGGGAATTCGCTATGAGCTTCTTGTCGTTAAAGTGAGATATGCCCTAGTGGAGCTTGCTTTGGTAGGGTGAATGTAAAGGGGGTCATGAACTACATAAGGGACCTATTTATATGAACCTTAATGTGAATTAATCTATGAGAACAAAGGCTAGCACCGAGTGAGTATGAGTAGGGTTAAGTGGATTCAGTTATAGAAGTGATTAAATGCTTATTACGCCCTTCATATTCCTTAACCATGTGCCTACATGGGATGTGTCCAAGTTCTACTATTGGCAAGTAGAACAACCTCATCGGCGTAGGATAGAACTTCGGATTCCATGTCTTGCTACCATGGTCTATGTCGGTTATTGCCTATTCTCATCATGTGGAATACCTATTAGCATTATATAAGTTTATGAGGTTTAGGTGGTGGTATGGGACGCTATCTAGACATTGCACAATAGACTTTGAAGGTGTTATGTGGAGTTCCTAGGTCTTGTCCAAGACCATTATGTGAGTGTCTTATGTGATGCTTTATGTAAGTGTCTTATGTGATGTATGAGTCTTAATGAACTAATGAACTAATGACCTATGTTAGTAACTATGTAAATTAATGAGTACCTAATCTAAAGTGACTTAAGCATTCCTTAGCTAAGGTATGAGGATGGCATGAAAGGATGGTCTCTTCATGTCTTATCTTTGGAAGTCTTGAGGATGACTCTAGTTATGGAAGTTGGTTAATCTTGTTGACATGATCTAAACCTTATGAAGTCTTAAGGACTATTTAGTTAATCTTGGAGAGGTCATTGTACTATGGACTTTATCTTCTTGAATTACTTAAGTAGGTCTTTTGATAGGCTTTGGAAGGAGAATGTCTTATCATTTAAGTGTTGGTGTGTTTAGTGAGAATGATTCTATTTGAGGTAGTCTATAGGATCTCTTGTGTGTGTGTAATAGAGATTGTATGGGCGGTCGCTCCACACTCACTCAAGTGAACCTTGGAAATCACCTTTGGTAGATGAATCTTACATTGATGTTTATGATTGTTTTCTAAGTATGTATGTGACTCATCGTAGGTAATCTTAAGGGTCGTTTAGGCACATCTAGAGAGGGTGTATGGGCGGTCTCTCTTTGTGTGACTTAAGTGAATCTTAGGATGACTTTAAGTGAGGGAATTACATGCTAGGAGATGTTAAAAGGATGGTTTGGACTTAACTGTAACAGTGAAGGGACTTCACTGTACAGTGCAGGGAACTCACTGTAAAGTGAGCCTTTAAATGCTATCTTTGATTAAATGTTATCTTATGTGTTTCTTAATTGCTAAATGATGTTCTTATGTATATACTATGATTTCCAATGAAAAGATGCATATTTCCAATAAAGTCCGTTTTCATGATTTTAGGCATATAGCCATACTTAGTACATGTGGTTGTACTAATTCCATGCTTTATTTTCTATCTATAGTTCTTGGTAGGTGAAGAACTTGTGAAGTGAAGACTTGGACTTAGAAGATCGTTCAAGAAGAAGTTGAAGTATGTCCTCAATTGACTCGAGGGCATATGTCTTTTATTGTTTTTCTTTGAAGTATTGTAATAGACTATGTCTTTCTATTTTCGTATTGAAGTATGGGCCGTGTCCCAAAGTACTCTTGTGTCTTAAGATGATGAGATTGAGACTTAGCATTTCTATTCCTTTTATATGAAAGAGATTTTTAATGACTATATTATGTTTTTGTGAAAAGTTTTAATTCCGCACTACTTTTCACTATGTATATGCAATGAATGATATGAATGAGGCTTTTCTTAGAACTCTGAGAGTTCGACGATGACGGTCGTAATCCGAGATTGCTCCCTATCTTCTAGGGTATGGTTTCGGGTTGTGACAAAGTTGGTATCAGAGCATAGGTTGGTGAAAGTAGTATTAGGTATCAAAAAGTCACGTCTAGTAGAGTCTTGACCATCGGTGTGAATCGCGACACATCCATGGGCGAGAGGCAATAGGATGATAGAGTTTCCCTTGTTTTCTACTCCTATATTGTGCGGTAGTAATGTTATGATTATCCTTCTTATGAGTTTCCTTGTGTTTGCTAGGAGATGAATACTAGAAGGATGGCAGCTAGAAGGATGGAAGAGGTAAGGGGTAATGAGGAAAGTCTTCCCCAAGTTGCTCAAGTTGAGCAAGGTGCTCAAGGTGAGAAAGGTGTCCAAGGTGGGCAAGGTGCTCAAGTGCCTCCCCAAGGTGATCATGTCCCTAATGTAGGAGGAGGTGATGAGGTACAGAAGTTGTCTAATAGGGTGATTGGAGAGGCTTTGAGGGCTTTAGCTCACGCTGTAACTACTCAAATCAATTTGATTATGGTGCCTAGGGTTATGGAGAGCACTATGACTTCTAGATTGAGAGACTTTGTGAGGAAAGAATTCTATACGACTATACTACATGATAATGTGGCCTTATCTAGACACATGATGTATGCACAATCATGTGAAGAATCCAATCTTGTCAGGATATCAAGTAGCTTGAAGAGGAGCATTGCTAGTGACCAAGTGCAACCTAGGTCCAAATAGAGGGTTCAAACTCAAGATGTACCTAGTGTTCCTAAGAAGAAGTTTGAGAAGAGAGGTGGTTCTAGCAATGATAAACCTTTATGTGCCACTTGTGGTAAGAGACATTATGGTGAGTCTTTATTGGGTACCGGTAGTTGCTTTGGATGTGGAAAGGATGGGCACAAAGTGAGAGATTGTCCAAACATTGCTTCTATGAAGGAGGGCAAGAGGGTTGAGCCTAGTGTTCCGAAGGAAGATGCTCCAACTAAGAGGCGTTTCTATGCACTCCGAACTAGAATTGAGAAGTCGGGTAATGGTGATGATGATGTTGGTAAGTTCTTGTTTCTCTTTTGATAGTATGAGTTCCTTCTAAGTGGGAGAGTATGATTTGTAGATGGGATAGAATTTCTTGAATTATTGCATGTGCATGATGTTTAGGAGTTTGGTTGAAATTGAATTTCATTTACTTCTTGCATTGTGTGTTTTATGAAGCTTTGAGCATGTTGTATGATGTGTTTAAATGATGTTATCTTGCATATTAGCATGTCTATATAGAGAATTGCCTAAAAATTGCATTTTTTGAAAAAAAAAATTGCTGAAATCACTGTTGCTTGATATACTGTTCACTGTAAAGTTTTTGTAAAAATGG
Organism: Solanum sitiens; assembly: GCA_016801875.1. NCBI lineage: Eukaryota > Viridiplantae > Streptophyta > Magnoliopsida > Solanales > Solanaceae > Solanum > Solanum sitiens. The sequence goes on from JABWTJ010000797.1 coordinate 398,233, forward strand.
CTATTTGATCCATTGGTCTAAAATTCTTGTTATGTGGTTAGAACTGATGTATATGAGTATGGTGTCGAATATAAAATGAGTTTTTGCTATTTGGATTGAAGCATGTGAGTTTTGTAGCATAATGAGTTATAGAATTGTTTTCTAGTTTCTTGTTGTGTTGAGAATCCCTTGATTTTGTGAAATTAGTGATTTCTTCTTAGATATATGTTGTATGGTTTGATTATGTGCTGCTAGTTGAATCTCTAATCTTGGAAGTGTTCGGAGAGTGGCAAGTGTCATTCGAGGACGAATGTGTCCAAGTGGGGGAGATTGTAAGACCTCAAAAATGACATAGGTTAACTAGAGCCTAACATGTTGGTCTTAGTGTTCTAAGGTCCTAAATATGTTTAATATGTGGTAAAGAGGCAGTAGCTAAAATATTAGAGGTGTTGGAAGTCAAACGTCAAGGGACGACTAAGACGTTTGACGACTAAGTCACCTAAATATCTCTTATGTGGTTTTATGTGTCTCTGTGTGTTTCATGGTGTTTTAAGGTTTTTAATTGAGTTATTATAGCATTTATAGGCAGTGGTCAAAGTTTCGAGAAGTTTGGAGGTCAAACGACCATGAACGTCCAAGGCATTCGAAAGATATGCCTTGAGTTGACCTTCTACGTCTAGGCGAGTTTCGTCGAGTTTTACGTGTTCGTTTTGGATCAAAATTCATGTGAGAGGTGTTAAACTCATAGATGATCATATTTGGGTTGTAAACGTCCAGGAATTTATCCCCAAGGACCATCAAAGGGTCCTTGAGGAAGGACCCAAAACCTGGTGAGCAGGCTGTCCCAGGCAGCCTTGGCGACGGAGCTGTCAACGGCCAGTCATGGCTGTGACGCCCCGTCACAAGGGTATCGTCGTGGGGGACTTGTCCAAGGGTGTAGAGGGAACCCTTGTCAATCCAGTAGAGCTTGCAACGGATGGCCATGATGGGCCGTTGTACCCGTGACGCACCATCACAAGCAAGTCGTCGCAGCCAATGTCCCTGTGCGCAGATTTTCTGCCAAGTCAAGGGTGAATTGATAAATTCACCCCACTTCCAAATAATAGTTTAGGCTGTTTATTAAGGGTCTTATGGGTATTTTAGATGAGTATATAAGTGTTTAACACTTAGAATAATTCAATCTTCTAAAATCAAAACCCCAAAGTCTTTTAGAAATCCCAAAACCTTCATTGAAGACTCCATTGAAGAGGCAGCTTGGTGAGGGGTTCTTGAGTGGAAATTCTTCATCAAAGTGAAGAATTATCATCCTTGAGGTATGGCTTTTGATCCTTGAAACTTATTTCATCAAGGAGCCCAATCCTCAAAGTGTTTTACAAAGTTTTCTAAAGTGAATTGTCCAATTTCGGGATTCTACCATGGGTTCTTGCATAAATGATTTCTAAATATTGAATTATGATCTAATTGATATTGTATTTATGATTTCAACATAAATTACCTATGAACCCATGTGAATTGATGAACCCTAGTTTTGACTACTTATTGGGTTACTTGATATTAAGCTAATGTTGATGAATTGTTGTGTAGTTTCTTATGGGCTTTCTAATGATATAAGAATTGTATTCAATTGATATATAATTGATCTTAGATTTTTAAACCTAGATTGAATGGATGTAGATTCATTGAGTTTTATGGTTATTGCTTTGAATTGTTGTTCATGGCCATGGGTAAAGGCCTTGTGATGTTGACTTGGTTGATTTGGCATTGAATTGAAGTGTGGATATTGGGATGAAGGTATGCTTCCCTGTTTTCCTTAATTTGATATTAATTATACTTTGATTCTTTGTGTTTGTTATGGTCCACTTATGGTGGCGGTGTTATGTGTTTTACTTGCAATTGATGTGGCCTTGTCGGCGTTACTTTATGCAATATTATGAGCATGGCCTTAATGGAAATTACTTGAAGTTATGTGGATATTTGTGTAGTTTGATGACATTACCTATCTACATGTGAGGTTATATAGTCATGTATGTGTTCTTCTAGTTATGTTGCCTTAAGTGATCATGTTAGACTTTGACTTGACATTTTGAGTGTAGTGTTTGGTTAAGTCTTGGTTATTCCTACTTGACTTTATGAGTCTATGTGGAGTATATTGATGATGTTATGATTATATATAGGATGACTTGAAGATGTTATGTTGTTTTAGAAGTGTTTGTAGAATGGCTTGTATTATGTGTTAAAAGTGAAGTATGTGATGTCTTGTCTTGGTTGACTTGTATCTCTTACATGATGTATATATGGTTACGGTTATGAGATGTCTTGATTTAGGGTGTCATAACTCTTAGTCTTAAAATAAATAAATATAGGTGAGACCTTAATGATAAGAGGGTCAAATTTATGTGGAACCTTGAACTTAGTGGCGAGGTTATGAATTGTGAAGTAGTTAGCCGTAATGGTATCCTTCATATGTTGAGTGATGGACTTAAGGTTGATTGGCTGGAACGGCATCATATCATACCTTAGGGAATTCGCTATGAGCTTCTTGTCGCCAAAGTGAGATATGCCCTAGTGGAGCTTGTTTTGGTAGGGTGAATGTAAAGGGGGTCATGAACTACATAAGGGACCTATTTATATGAACCTTAATGTGAATTAATCTATGAGAACAAAGGCTAGCACCGAGTGAGTATGAGTAGGGTTAAGTGGATTCAGTTAAAGAAGAGATTGAATGCTTATTACGCCCTTCATATTCCTTAACCATTTGCCTACATGGGATGTGTCCAAGTTCTACTATTTTCAAGTAGAACAACCTCATCGGAGTAGGATAGAACTTTGGATTCCATGTCTTGCTACCATGGTCTATGTCGGTTATTGCCTATTCTCATCATGTGGAATACCTATTAGTTTTACATAAGTTTATGAGGTTTAGGTGGTGGTATGGGACGCTATCTAGACATTGCACAATAGACTTTGAAGGTGTTATGTGGAGTTCCTAGGTCTTGTCCAAGACCATTATGTGAGTGTCTTATGTGATGCTTTATGTAAGTGTCTTATGTGATGTATGAGTCTTAATGAACTAATGAACTAATGACCTATGTTAGTAACTATGTAAATGAATGAGTACCTAATCTAAAGTGACTTAAGCATTCCTTAGCTAAAGTATGAGGAGGGCATGAAAGGATGGTCTCTTCATGTCTTATCTTTGGAAGTCTTGAGGATGACTCTAGTTATGAAAGTTGGTTAATCTTGTTGACAAGATCTAAACCTTAGGAAGTCTTAAGGACTATTTAGGTAATCTTGGAGAGGTCATTGTACTATGGACTTTATCTTCTTGATTTACTTAAACAGGTCTTTTGATAGGCTTTTGAAGGAGAATGTCTTATCATTTAAGTGTTGGTGTGTTTAGTGAGAATGATTCTATTTGAGGTAGTCTATAGGATCTCTTGTGTGTGTGTGATAGAGATTGTATGGGCGGTCGCTCCACACTCACTCAAGTGAACCTTGGAAATCACCTTTGGTAGATGAATCTTACATTGATGTTTATGATTGTTTTCTAAGTATGTATGTGACACATCATAGGTAATCTTAAGGGTCGTTTAGGCACATCTAGAGAGGGTGTATGGGCGGTCTCTCTTTCTGTGACTTAAGTGAATCTTAGGATGACTTTAAGTGAGGGAATTACATGCTAGGAGATGTTAAAAGGAAGGTTTGGACTTCACTGTGTAGTGACGGGACTTCACTATACAGTGAAGAGAACTCACTGTAAAGTGAGCCTTTAAATGCTATCTTTGATTAAATGTTATCTTATGTGTTTCTTAATTGCTAAATGATGTTCTTATGTTTATGCTATGATTTCCAATGAAAAGATGCATATTTCCAATAAAGTCCATTTTCATGATTTTATGCATATAGCCATACTTAGTACATGTGGTTGTACTAATTCCATGCTTTATTTTCTATCTATAGTTCTTGGTAGGTGAAGAGCTTGTGAAGTGAAGACTTGGACTTAGAAGATCGTTCAAGAAGAAGTTGAAGTATGTCCTCAATTGACTCGAGGGCATATGTCTTTTATTTTTTTTCTTTGAAGTATTGTAATAGACTATGTCTTTCTATTTTCGTATTGAAGTATGGGCCGTGTCCCAAAGTACTCTTGTGTCTTAAGATGATGAGATTGAGACTTAGCATTTCTATTACTTTTATATGAAAGAGATTTTTAAAGACTATATTATGTTTTTGTGAAAAGTTTTAATTCCGCACTACTTTTCACTATGTATATGCAATGAATGATATGGATGAGGCTTGTCTTAGAACTCTGAGAGTTCGACTACGGTCGCAATCCGAGATTGCACCCTATCTTCTAGGGTATGGTTTCGGGTTGTGACAGTTTCCAATACTAATCTCGTAGTTCCTTAACTAAGTGACCCCATAGGAAGACTAGATAGTGGGTCCACCTAGATGCTACGATGATGTATTGTTCTACCTTTTCAAGTAGAGCACCTTCTTTCGGTGTAGGGTTTCATGACACCGGATACCATGGTTAGCTCACATGGTCTATTGTCGTTTATGGAGAATGTTCCCGAAATTAAATTGAATGAATGGAAGTAATAATATAGACACTCACTAGGATGACTTAAGGGGTACTACTTAGTATAGGTAAGGGTATGGGACTTTACCTATGCATTGCACAAGTTTTCCATTAGGTGAATCCTAGGAGGATGTTCTTATGTACTTATGTTATGAATGAAATGCATGATGTGGTTCTATATATTGTTGGTCTTATATAATGTTGGTTTCATTTTATGAATATGATAATCATCTAAATTGCTATGTATGATGATGACTATGCATGATATGATGTTATATGATGTAAAGGGATTGCTTATGGTCTCTTTACTAGTTGACTTGGTTTATGTGGGGTTATGGGGCTTTACATGAGAATCGCACTAGTTGGCTTGGGTTGGGATTGTGAGTAATGGTCTTGTAAGGTTTTAATGAAGTGAAATAAGAAAATGGATTATGGATTTATTATGATGTTATTCTTTTACATGGATATGAATGTGCCTTAATGTTGTTATAATTATGGACTTGTTTATGTGCTTATGTGTGCATAAAGGTTTTAAAGTAACTTGGCATGTTTATACTAGTCCTTTTGTGCATGATTTCAAATGGGTGTCTTGCATATATCTATACATACTACATGTGGTTAGTACTAACACATATTCTTTCTATTTCTAAAATAATGTAGGTTTGGTCCATTGATGTTACGACCCAAAGTACACCCTAGTAACCTTTAAGACAACCTCAATAGAAGTTCACATACATAACTTTTTCATAACATTACTTTAGGGAAATAAGTACCATAATCGACATGAGACCATGTGAGCTACATGGAATCCGGTGTTCAACCCCCACACCGAAAAGAGAGGGTTAACACTTGACTAAGGTGCAACCATTCGTACATAGCTTATTCTAGGTGGATCCACTAAGCTAGAGTCCTATGTGGGCATATAGTTAAGGGTCAAAGAGATTGTTTGTAGAAACGTTGACTACTAATCGTGAAGGTTTCCATCTCATGAGAAAACACGTATCTTGAAAATCGACACTACTAGTCGTGAAGAAACCCATGTGGGAGGCCGGACTTACTAATGTAAGACCTCCATCTCATTTACGTGCCCTTTCGGTGCTAAGCAATTATTCCCCTTAGTAATCCTCATATATCATCATACAAGTTCACATTAGTCTCTTTTAGACCTTTAAGTAAACATCTTATCATAATAGCTCATATGTGATCATAATGAGAACTATCCTTTCACTTTTAGACCCAACATTATAATCATGAGAAACTACATCCAATCATATAATGATCATACCATAACATAATTACATACTTCATAGCCAATTCATAGATCTAGGGTTAGGGATGAGGGATTCTTGTCACCAACATCACAATAACACAATTAGCTATAACATCATTATCACATAAGTAGATTTCACCTTGCATAATTGAGATCGAAGGAGAATCAAGATAATACCTCATTGACCTTCATGGGAATTCATACTTCAATACCCAAGAACCACAATCAACATATCAAATAGGGCAATTCATGAAGTATTAACATAACTAAAATCAAAGTAAACAAGTGACATGTTCATCACCCTCAACAATTCACCTTAATCAATTCAATAAATTAGGGATTTAGGGGAAAGACATGGGTCAAGGGAAAACTCATAGGAATTCATCAATTAACCATTAATTCATATTTAAACAACATTAATTCATCATAATCCATTACAATTGATTCACAATTTCGTTTTAGAAAGAAGACCCATGTGAGGAGAAAAACCCTTGTTTTGGGGGGATTTAGAAATCATCTTTTGAAGGACCTCTTGGGTAAAGGAATCCCAAGAGTGAAATAAAACATACCTTATAGAGGAGAAATCCACGAAATTGGGTTGAAAACTTGAAGGCTTGATCTTCTTCTTGGAGCTCTAATGACCTTCAATGGAGTTTTGAAGGAAGAAAGAATTTGGAACAGAGAGAGTGATTTTTGATTTCAACTTGTGGGACTTAACTTTTGTGTTAGAATTGACCTAAAACTGACCCTAATACATTATATAGTCACCCATTAAATTACCAAAAAGACCCCTCACTTAAATGGGTTTATTTGGGAATTCAAAACACCCAAAATACGACTTTTACGATATCTGGGAACTAGGTGCGCGTCGCGGGGTTAATTCCCCAATTTAATTTTGAATTTTGAGCTGAGGTAGTGAGGTCCGTGTTTGCCTCGCGTCACGATGCTGCCTCTCAAATCTTGAGGCAGTTACCTGAGTGTCAGGCTCGCGTCGCACGCTATGCATCCCATTTTGCCTACACGCAGACTGCCAGGCTGCCTGCCCACCAATGTTTGGGTCCTCCCCAAGGACCCTTCTGGTGGTCCTTGGGGTGTCGGTTTTGAACGTTTAGACTTTCTATACTAAACTATACCTACCCAAGGTCGTTTTACAAGTTTTGGACTCCATATGACCCTCCGAAACCTTCACCAAACGTATGGACGTCAACATAGTTGAATTATACTGGTTTCCGGACGTTATGGCTTTTCTCTAATCCTATTGATCCGAAACTTCTCAAACAAGTTATTTACACATATTTAGACCTAAAATCATTATTACATTACATTTTAGTCTCTAGTATACATCATGGAAATTTTGGGGTGTGTCAATTGAAGAGCTTCAAGTCCATTTCAAGGAAGACTTGGATAGTTCTCAAGTTGTTGGGGAGTCCTAAAGTCCGAGGATGATGCCACTATTCTAGTTCTAGCTATTTGTCTATGTCTAAGACAATTGTTCATTTCTTATCTTTGAGACTTTGTTGTAAGTTCTATATGAGACATATTGTAATACTGTGTTATGTCTCAAATCTTGTACTTCTATAATAGATGGTTATTTATGAGAGAATAGTAGACATTGTTGTTAAATGAGAAGTCTATGTAAACTTCATATATGCATAAATGAGAAGTCTAAGTAAACTTCATATGTAAAGTTTTAATTTTTCTGCATTTTCTCTACCAATGATATGCAATGATGTATGCTAAGGTCTAGTCTATGACCTCTTCGAAGACCAAGACGCCGATTACGTCTAGGGGGTTCTCTCCGTTCGTGACAGGTAAAAGGTCAAACTAAGCCTGCGATACATTGGTCCCTTTAAGATTCTTGAATGTATAGGGTTGACAATATATAGATTCGCTTTACCACCTAACCTATCGGAGTTCATCCAGCATCGCATGTGTCAATGTGGAAGAGATATCATGGTGACGAGGATTATATCATTAAGTGGGACTCAATTGTGTTAGATAGAAACTTCCTATATGAGGAGGAACCAATTGCAATTATTGATCGTGATTTGCGTAAATTGAGGACCAAAGAGATTCGGTCCTTGAAAGTTCATGGAAACATCTTCCAGTAGAGGAAGATACTTGGAAAACCAAGAGGGATGTGTGAGACAAGATAAGTATTCCTAATTATTCATCGATTCAGGTACTACTTCGCTCCTTCATTATCCAACTTTCATAAGTTTATCACTCTGGGACGAGCGATAGGTAAATTGATATCTATTGTAATGACCAATTTTTGTTTTTATAAAAAAGCCAATGGGGAAAAATTTTTGGTCGAAAAACTTTTTGTAGTAATTTCAAATTTCCCAAACTAGTCAAGATTTGGATGAAATCAGAGTCATTAAGGCATAGGAAAATTTGGTAAAAAATCAAGAGGTTTAATTATGATTTTGATTACTTGAGTAGTTATATATGTCGTTAAGGAATCCATGCGACTTCACAAATTTGAATTTGGATGAGTAGAACTCATGGAATCAATCGTCATTGGTTAAAGGAGTGTTTTGAAATAGGGGTCTTGGAATTATTAAAATAGCTCAGCTTTTCGTGCAAGCCGCTTTGGGGGTGGTTTTGGTTGCTCCAGTGGTATCGCTATAGCAGGGTGAGGGTTGATATACCATGATATCCTTGTACATTTAATGCTTATAAACAAGGAACTAATACTAGAATCGAGTGTATTTTGTATGATTTGATGTGTTTGTTAATTATGCATGAAGAGTCAGGCAGATATTGAAAAAAAAAAGAAAAAAAGAAAAAATCAAGGCCATCTTGACGGTCCGAAGTCCACTTCACGGACCGTGAGGTTGAACGTGAAATGTGATTGCACTGGCTAGATTATGAAGACCCACGTTTGAGAAAGTTAAAGTGAAGACCATGGATAGCTTTACGGAGCGTGATCCCTTTGACGGTCCGTGGTCTAACTCGTGAACAATATTCCTGAGAGTAGGGTAAGATTCCAGATTTTGATATAGTTAAAGTGAAGACCACAGACAACTTCACGGACCGTGATCACTTTGACAGTCTGTGGTTCAGCTCGTGAACAAGATTCCATAGAGTAAGTTGAAAGTCCATGTTTTGGGAATGTTGAAGGCAAGATCACTGAAAACTTCACGGACCGTGGTCTCTTTTACGTTCCGTGAGCTAGTACGTAATGGTGAATCCAGAAGCTAATGAGAAGACCCAATTTTGGGATACTCTGAGGGAAGACCACGGAGGGCTTCACGGACCGTGAAGCCTTTCACGTGTCGTGTTGATGGTCGTAGAAGAGGTCGACAATGCAGTCCTAGTTTTATTGGGTTTCATTTTAAAACATTTTATTGGGATTTATTTAGGTCATTTTGAGGGTATTTGGAATTATTATTGAAATTTTACGAAGGAGCAAAACAGAGAACTCAATAGTTTTTGGGTTTTGATGTTTTGAATTACTTTGCAACAAAGAAAATTTGGTTCTTTGATTATCAACGTGGTTTTTGAGTTTCAAGTTGACTTCGTAATTATTTAGAACTATGTTCTCATTTTCTGTTAATTGTTATATACGTGAAATTATGAGGCACAAAATATTTTGACCAAGTGTGTGGGATCTATGATGACACTGTGAATGTGATTCTGTAAAACGAGTGTAGAGAAGTCTTTGTTTACATGTTGTAGGTTAAAGCTTTTGATCATAATCGGGCTAACGAGTGCACGCTTTAGACGAGCCTCTATCAAGTGTTTGTTCGAGAGAAAAGCACTTGTTGAAAAAAAATACTAAAATCTACTTACAAATCGAGGTTAAAGCTGGAGTTAGAGAGAAGATAACTTTAACTTCATGTCAATATAAGTGAGTTCTTAATGCAAGAATCATTTGTAGTTTGAGAGAATATAAATGATCACCGTCTAACAAGGTTGAGAAGTGTTAGATGAAGTCTATTCGCTGAGTTTTGTTAACTTATAATTTCTTGAAACTCAAATTACAGAAGAGTTTCATAGTCATCGTCATAGTGAACACTAACCTGGTTTCTCTTAATTAACTGAAAAACTCATCCATCGTTGTAGTTTATGCATCAGACTTGTTAACTTTGAACTTAAGTTTTAGCAATTGCTACTGGCCCTTCATACGAAATTTTACTTTTTGTCTATATTCGTTAGGATATAGTAACCGCAATTGGATAATGTGATAGTAAAACATTATTTGTAAAGGAATTCTTTGTGGGATCGACCTCAACTCCAATTGAGTTCTGTAAATTGACAGCGACTATTTACACTTTTTGTTTGAAGTGTAAGTTTGGACGTATCAAAATTTGGCAGAGGAATTTCATTTCAGGAGTGTTTTACTAGATTTCATTCAACGTGTAGTTATAATTTTCTAATTTCACTTGTGTTGTTATTTTTTATCTAATACAGATAAATTTGTTGGTGCATGCCCAGCACTAGAAGTAAACAAGCCCCATTGCTTCCATACGACCCGGAACTCGAGAAAAACCTTCGCAAGATGGTTAATGTGCAAGAATTAAAGGCTCATAGACACAGATTGGGCCTAAAGGCTGAACTAGATATTGCGCGACATCTTCGACCAACTACTGGGATTGGTCAACCTAGACCTTGTATTCCTGACAATGTTGGGTTGGTTCCACCGAGAGGGGTAGATGAAAACAGAGATGATGTGATCCCTTCTCATCGTCCACATGTAGCCCCAATGTGTAGACTTCAACATCCAACTTACATGATGTTTGAAGAAGATGATGTTGATTTAGATGGAGCTGGAGCTACTGGAGCTATAGTGTTTCCTGCACTACCTCCAGGGGTGAAATTCACGATCACCACCACAATGATCCAATTGTTATATCTAAAGGGAATGTAAGACCTCGAAAATGAGATAAGGTGTCTAGACCTAATATGTTCGTCAAGGTGTCTAGACCTAATATGTTCGTATTATCGTTATAAGGTCCTAAAAATGCCTTATTATGTCATATAGAGTCAGTGTGCAAAGTTTGAGGTGATTTGGAAGTCGAACGTCAAGGGACGTCCAAGACGTTCGACGAATAGTCGCTAATGTGCCTCATGTGTGTATGCATGCCTGAATTGTGTGAACTGAGTCAAATAAGTCTTGAAATGGTGTTAAATGATGTTTAATGTTATTGTATGAAGTTTCGTAAAGTTTGGAGGTCAAACGCCCAAGAACGTCCAAGACGTTCGAAAGATAGACCCTAAGACGTTCATCGTATGACATGTTGGGGTCAAGGCTATTTGGACGTCTTGTAGGTGTTTGTTTTGGATGAAACTTATGTGGTAGGTCTATAACATGTTAAGGTTTGTAATCGCGTTGGAAACGTCCGGGTACGACTTCTAAAGGGCCCCACAAGAGGCCCCAAAAGAAGGACCCCAAGGCTGCCAATACACTGCCTGGGCAGTGTCCTTGACGGACCCAATGACGGACCGTTGGGCCTCCAACGGACCGTCAAGCAGGTCCCGTCGAAGGAGGGTATCCTTGGGCAGGTTGTGAGCCAAGAAATTGGCTAAGTCATGGGCGACGGAGGGCATGACGCCCCGTCAAGCCCATGACGCCCCGTCAAGGCATGCGTCGCGGGTGGCCTGCTAGTTAGCTGCCTGCGTGCTGCCTCTTAAAGGGGTGAATGGTAAATTCACCCCACGTCCTAACCTGACTATAATAGGTTTAATTAAGTAATTTTAGGTGTATATAAGTCCCTAAAAACGTGATTTACCCATTCTCAAATCCCCTCACTCAAATTGAACCCTTCCTCTCCAAAAATATTCTCTCTAGAAACCCCCATGGTTTTTGAAGCTCAAGAACAGCTTGTAGAAGGGATTCTCATGGGTTCTTCATCAAGTTTTATGGGTCTTCATGAAGATTAAGGTATGGTGATCCTTCATCTCTAAGTAACCTTTCACTTGGAGAGTTCTTCTCAATGTTTTTCAAAGAAATCTTATGAACAAGTTTCCAATCTTCCAATCTAGCCATGGGTTCTTTCTCAAAACGTTTCTAAAGATTAAATCATGATGAATTAGTATTAATATGATGATTTGAATATGATTTCACTTCAATTGCATGATGAACCCATGTTCCTTCCAAAAATGGTTTAGCTCTTGAAAGGGTTTTGTGATTATGGCTTGTTCTTGATGAATTGGTGATTCTTTTATGTTGAATGGCTTGTGGTCATTGTTATTTACATTAACTAATGGTGAATTGATGATGAGTAGTTCATGATGATAAATATATGAAGTTTTGAGCATGAATAGCCTATGTTTCTACATGTTGTCTTGAAGTCGATTGTGAGATCGGTTGAGTAGACTTTTGATTATGTATGAACGGCTTTAGCTAATGTTTTAGGGTGATGTAATGGATGAATTTTATAGGTATAAATCCTAAATGATCTAATTAAGAAAGTCTTACATGAATTGGTATAGATTCTTTAGGTTATGAAGTCAAGAAGCTAAGTATGTGATGGATCTTGAATTGTGATTAGATGATGCATGACTTAGGCTTGATTTCTTACCTAATTAGCTATTGCCTTAGAATCATATATGTATGAACTATGATCTAAAAAATCAAAGTAAGGGAAGTTAGCTAATGATCAATGTTATCCTACTTTCCTAGTATGTTGAGATGTTGTATTACGTTATGGTATAATCTTGTAGCGGCTTGTACATGGTTTATTATGTACTTAAAGTACATTTAGCTACTGCCATATATGTATCTTAATGATGAATAAGGTGTATTGATCAATGATGATCAAAGGGTGAGAAATTGGTAAGATTGCTTATTCTCTTTACTCTCCTACTTCTCTATTCTTTATAGTAAAGTTGATGAAGCCTTGTATGGCATTGTGTGGTATGGTCCACTTATGGTGGCGGTGTTTACTTTACTGTTATTGTAAATGTGTTGACCATGGCCATGAAGGCAAATTGATGAACTTATGAACATATGCCTAAAATGATACTATGAGAAGCTTATGCCTACTTTCCTATTCTAGTTGTGAATTAGGTAGTGTGGCGATTGTATGAGCATGTATATAATCATGTTAGGGTATTGTATAGGTGCTGCCATTGATGTGTTAAAATGGTTAATAGCCTCTACCCATGTATTCCTTATATGAAAGTGTAAATAGCTAAAGTTAGGAGTATTGATTTCATGGTATATATTGCCTTGTCTCCTATGCTATTATGTGTTGTGTGCTATGTGCTTGAAAGTATAATGTGGTCTAATAGTGTGGCTGACTTAAGATGATATTGCTAGCCATGATGTGATCATATTGGTCAATGTACACACACTCTCACTTACATGCATATTTCTAGTAGTATGAGTCACTGGTCTAAATGAAAGGTAGTTCTCATATTCACTAGTGTTTACTACTATGCATATTAAGGTGATGCTTATGAATGTATGATTTCCTTACTAGGATGACTTGATAGGTGTACTAGTATGGACAAGGGTATGGGACCTTGTCTATGCATTGCACATGTATATCTTGATAGGATAGTTCCTAGGTTTGGATCTTATGCATATGAAGGATGATTATATGAACATGTTATGAATATGATATGATGAAGTATGAATGTGTATAGTGTCTTAGTAGGTTTATATGAAAGGATTGCTCATATAGTTATGCCTATAGACTTATGCATTGATAAATGAACATGTGTGACTTGATGTGTTATGTGAAAGGTTTGCTCACATCTATGTATACACTCACACACATGGATGATCTAGTTAGGGAGAAGAGGTCCAACTAGGAGGGCCCAAGAATACTCCAAAACTAGATAGGTGCTTGAATATGCTATAAGCATATGAATGATGAATATCCTAAGACTATGTTTTATAAACAAAGGTAATAAAGGCTTTTCAATAAAGGGAACTTAGCTTAGCACCGAGTGAACTTGACATTGAGAGGTGTTGACTTCCCTTAGAGGAATATTTCACCATTTGTCCCTTATAGAGTGTTGACTTCCCTTAGAGGAATAATCACCTATGGACCTACGTATGGTGTCGACTTCCCTTAGAGGAATATTCACCTATGTACTTACATGAAGTGTTGACTTTCCTTGAGGAATATTCACTCATGTTATCTCATGAGGTGAGGCCCCATTACCAAATGGTATATAGAGGGAATACCTATCTCTTAGTTCCATAAACTATGCTTGCCACATAGGATCTAGCAAAGTGAATTCACTTGATATGCTAGCATGTATGTTAATGTTCTACCTTGGCTAGGTAGTAACACCTTCCTTTGGTGTAAGGCTCTACAACACCAAATTCCATGATTAGCACCCATGGTCTTAGTGTCGGTTAAGGCTATGGTTTCCCTAAAGGTAAAATGGACAATGGAAGTAATTGAATAGGATCCTAACTAGGAGGACTTAAGGTAAGTTACTTAGGATAGATGGAAGTAATGAACCCATCTAGACATTGCACAAGTGACTCCTTAGGAAGTCTTAGGAAGGTTCTCTAATGTATATGATTATGTATGTGTCCTTTATGTATGATGTTGTAGTCTTGGTTTGACTATGTTTATGTTGTACTATACTTCTATGATGGCATGTGTTGTCTTGTGTAGATACTATATATGGTATTCTCTTATGTTCCTAAGGTGATGCATTGCACCAAGTATCCCTAAAGGATTATTTAGGAGATTAATGAATTGAAAGAAAGAGTTAAATGCCAAGAAGGGTGAGTTCACTATAAAGTGACCTTTATGTGCACTTATATTCTATATGTGCTTTCATATGATGATTGGCCTTTGATTGTGTTTCTATGACGTATGTGGATGATATAAATGATGTTAACAAAGGTTTTATGATGATTTACTCAAAATGGCATGAAGTATGATTTCAAAGGAAATGTCCCTTTTAAATGCATGTTTTCGCATGGTTGCCATACTTAGTACATTCTTGTGCTAATCCCATTCTTCTTTACTTTTTACACAAAGTGTAGGTTATGGAATGCTTAAAGGAGATCTATGATTGAGGAGCTTGATAGGTGTTTTCTCAAGTTCAAGGAAAGGAATCCTTAAGTTCAAGGATGTCCTACTTATGTCTTTAATATGAAGTCTTTAAATATTGTATAGTTATGTAAGGTGTCGTATGGGCCGTGTCCCTAATGTATTCTAAAGTTATTGAGTCTAAGATGGCAAAGAGACTTAGAGTCTAATTATGTATTATGACTTATGTTTTATATATATACGATGTGATGTTTCTAGCATATGATGTGCTATGAAAAGTTTTAAATTTTCCGCTAAATTTACTATGCCAATGCAATGAATGATATGAGAGGCTTGTCTTAGACCTCCGAGAGGTCGACGACGCCGGTTACAATCCAAGATTGTACCCTATCTTCTAGGGTATGCTTTTGGGTTGTGACAAACTTGGTATCAGAGCATGAGGTTTATAAAGCGGTTTTAGGTTCTAAAAAGTCTCATATTGCCACGTCTAGTAGAGTCTTGTATCATTGGTGGTGAGTCGCGACACATTCAATGGTACGAGAGGCTATAGGACGATAGAGTTTCCCTTCTTCATCAATCTCATATCGTGCCATAGAACTTAATGCTATAAGATCTCTCTCTTATGTTTTCTTGTCCGGTGGTCTTTTAGATATGATTGCTTGGATGAGAATTCTCTATGCTTGAGGGAGAAAAGGTGAGTTTAAAATGCTTATCTTTGTTTTATGGTTTGAATGAGTATGTGTGAAGGTGACACTTGTCCTTATTTGATGATGTATATACTAACTAAGGCGACTTGAAGGGTTAACTAGACTTAGGTAGGGGTATGGGACTCTACCTATGTCTTGCACTAGTTTGCCTTGATGGAGACCTTAGGAGGTTAATATTATGTATGTGTATGATGATAGATATGAATGTCCTTATGTAATGATCTCTATGCTTATAATCATGTAAATAGCCTAGTGTGCTAAAGATATGGAGTTATCCATGCATGAAGGTTATAGATGAGTGGAGTATGATGCTAATTGTAGTTCTTGTTGGGTTACTTGGTTTAGTGAAGTTATGGAGCTTTACGTGATCATTGCACATGTTAACTCTAGGGGGATTATGATTGGTTATCTTACCTTGCTATGCATGAAATATCTCTTATTTGACGATGTGATGCCATTTATGGCAATATATGAAATCTATGTGAAATAGCATGTTATGTCAATGATGTATGTTATGATATAGTTGAAGCATGCTAGAAGTTATAGTGGTTAAAGTGATTTCTCTTAAATCGTGTATTCCTATATGATTTTGTATGATAGTATCCAAATATTTGGATTTGAACTTGGATTGTTTAATAACTACCTATGGAGGTATGCTATCCTATGAGTGTATGCGATTAAAAATGTGCATTGTTTTTCTTTGCATATAAATGACATGATGAGTTGTAGAGTTATTTCTAAACTTCTTGTTGTGTATGAACTTCCTTGTTGTTTTCCGCTAATGATGTATGACCTTAGTGTCTATTGCATTGTAGGAAGACCTTATGTGAATCAAATAGTATGATCAAAGTTGATGGTTGAGGATGATTTGCCTAAGATGATAAGGTTTAGAATGCCTTAGTGTTGTTAAATTGAACTAATGAAAATTCTCTCTAAAGTAGTAATCACTTTAAGAGAGGAATGTGAAGGTTTTGTATTTGAAATCCTCTATATGTTGGGTTAAGTTGCTCTTAAGTTGGTTTACCCTAAGTGGGGGATGGTGTTTGAGTGGTCAGATTGTAGAAATTGTCTACATTGTTCTTCTATTCTTACACGAATTTGAAAATATGAATTCTTAGTATGCTTGTTCATGAAAATAGTCTTGCATAAAGTGTGAATTGCATGATCTTTATATGATTGGTATGAATTAATTGACATCATCTTAGAGACATGGTGAATTTTCCAAAGGGCATGAAAAGAATTTTTTGATAAAATCCATGTTTTCTCTTGTTGACTTGCATTTTAATGTGCTAATTGTGAAGTTGACTTCATGAGGTAAGACAAGGAACTTGGAAATAGTCACTTGTAGGGTAAATTGTTTAGCCTTGCAATAGAAGTTGAGTCTCTTTTACCATGAAATATGTTGACTCTCTTGGAAATTTAGTGACTTGATGATTTGTAATATAAAATTGTAGGCTCATTCTTGAAAGGTGAAAGCATGTTTTGCTAAGTGTATACGTGTGTGCCTATGGTTTGTGCTATTTTTCCAAAATGAGGCTTACTTTAAGGGTGAGTAATATGTTAAGAAAAGAGATTTGTGGAATGACTTCCTATTTTGTTGTGATGCACTTGGTGTGACTTGCCATTTAGACTTCACTAGGAAGAAAAATATATGCATGACTTTGCTTGAAAGTTGGAATTTCTCATTTTTAAGGAAATTGACCTTGTACTTTGCTAAGGTGTGAACTCATGATACATGTAATGTGTTGAGGAGCAAGACATTCCTCCATGGACACCACTAAGCATGGTATGGTTGAGTATGACCTTCATGGTACTAGGTCTAACTAATGAAGATTTTTGTTAAATGCAATTAACTCAAGTCTAGGTGCATTGAAGTATGAATGCCTACTTGTTTTGAGTATTGTTGAAATCTGCCTATATGTGGCCTTGCAAGATGATATCTTGATGAATTAAGGTGCAATGACCATGTTATGATTAGGAGAAGTATGTTCCTCCTATGAACATGATAAGAGCCTCTTTGATTAATGCATTAAGGGTGACTGAATCGAAGTTTTGCTTACTTGTGTCCATGGAGTGCTAAAATGATTTGATGGTATTTTAAATGTGATGAACTGCTCTTATGTGTATTGAAGTCATTGATGTGATTAAAGAGTCCTAAGTGTCATTCGAGGACGAATGTTCCCAAGTGGGGGATATTGTAAGACCTCGAAAATGAGATAAGGTGTCTAGACCTAATATGTTCGTATTATCGTTATAAGGTCCTAAAAATGCCTTATTATGTCATATAGAGTCAGTGTGGAAAGTTTGAGGTGATTTGGAAGTCGAACGTCAAGGGACGTCCAAGACGTTCGATGAATAGTCGCTAATGTGCCTCATGTGTGTATGCATGCCTGAATTGTGTGAACTGAGTCAAATAAGTCTTGAAATGGTGTTAAATGATGTTTAATGTTATTGTATGAAGTTTCGTAAAGTTTGGAGGTCAAACGCCCAAGAACGTCCAAGACGTTCGAAAGATTGACCCTAAGACGTTCATCGTATGACATGTTGGGGTCAAGGCTATTTGGATGTCTTGTAGGTGTTTGTTTTGGATGAAACTTATGTGGTAGGTCTATAACATGTTAAGGTTTGTAATCGCGTTGGAAACGTCCGGGTACGACTTATAAAGGGCCCCACAAGAGGCCCCAAAAGAAGGACCCCAAGGCTGCCAATACACTGCCTGGGCAGTGTCCTTGACGGACCCAATGATGGACCGTTGGGCCTCCAACGGACCGTAAAGCAGGTCCCGTCGAAGGAGGGTATCCTTGGACAGGTTGTGAGCCAAGAAATTGGCTAAGTCATGGGCGACGGAGGGCATGACGCCCCGTCAAGCCCATGACGCCCCGTCAAGGCATGCGTCGCGGGTGGCCTGCTAGTTAGCTGCCTGCGTGCTGCCTCTTAAAGGGGTGAATGGTAAATTCACCCCACGTCCTAACCTGAATATAATAGGTTTAATTAAGTAATTTTAGGTTTATATAAGTCCCTAAAAACGTGATTTACCCATTCTCAAATCCCCTCACTCAAATTGAACCCTTCCTCTCCAAAAAAATATTCTCTCTAGAAACCCCCATGGTTTTTGAAGCTCAAGAACAGCTTGTAGAAGGGATTCTCATGGGTTCTTCATCAAGTTTTATGGATATTCATGAAGATTAAGGTATGGTGATCCTTCATCTCTAAGTAACCTTTCACTTGGAGAGTTCTTCTCAATGTTTTTCAAAGAAATCTTATGAACAAGTTTCCAATCTTCCAATCTAGCCATGGGTTCTTTATCAAAACGTTTCTAAAGATTAAATCATGATGAATTAGTATTAATATGATGATTTGAATATGATTTCACTTCAATTGCATGATGAACCCATGTTCCTTCCAAAAATGGTTTAGCTCTTGAAAGGGTTTTGTGATTATGGCTTGTTCTTGATGAATTGGTGATTCTTTTATGTTGAATGGGTTGTGGTCATTGTTATTTACATTAACTAATGGTGAATTGATGATGAGTAGTTCATGATGATAAATATATGAAGTTTTGAGCATGAATAGCCTATGTTTCTACATGTTGTCTTGAAGTCGATTGTGAGATCGGTTGAGTAGACTTTTGATTATGTATGAACGGCTTTAGCTACTGTTTTAGGGTGATGTAATGGATGAATTTTATAGGTATAAATCCTAAATGATCTAATTAAGAAAGTCTTACATGAATTGGTATAGATTCTTTAGGTTATAAAGTCAAGAAGCTAAGTATGTGATGGATCTTGAATTGTGATTACATGATGCATGACCTAGGCTTGATTTCTTACCTAATTAGCTATTGCCTTAGAATCATATATGTATGAACTATGATCTAAAAAATCAAAGTAAGGGAAGTTAGCTAATGATCAATGTTATCCTACTTTCCTAGTATGTTGAGATGTTGTATTACGTTATGGTATAATCTTGTAGCGGCTTGTACATGGTTTATTATGTACTTAAAGTACATTTAGCTACTGCCATATATGTATCTTAATGATGAATAAGGTGTATTGATCAATGATGATCAAAGGGTGAGAAATTGGTAAGATTGCTTATTCTCTTTACTCTCCTACTTCTCTATTCTTTATAGTAAAGTTGATGAAGCCTTGTATGGCATTGTGTGGTATGGTCCACTTATGGTGGCGGTGTTTACTTTACTGTTATTGTAAATGTGTTGACCATGGCCACGAAGGCAAATTGATGAACTTATGAACATATGCCTAAAATGATACTATGAGAAGCTTATGCCTACTTTCCTATTCTAGTTGTGAATTAGGTAGTGTGACGATTGTATGAGCATGTATATAATCATGTTAGGGTATTGTATAGGTGCTGCCATTGATGTGTTAAAATGGTTAATAGCCTCTACCCATGTATTCCTTATATGAAAGTGTAAATAGCTAAAGTTAGGAGTATTGATTTCATGGTATATATTGCCTTGTCTCCTATGCTATTATGTGTTGTGTGCTATGTGCTTGAAAGTATAATGTGGTCTAATAGTGTGGCTGACTTAAGATG
The DNA here is from genome assembly GCA_016801875.1 of Solanum sitiens. Taxonomy (NCBI): domain Eukaryota; kingdom Viridiplantae; phylum Streptophyta; class Magnoliopsida; order Solanales; family Solanaceae; genus Solanum; species Solanum sitiens. The sequence continues at coordinate 418,300 of JABWTJ010000797.1, forward strand.
ATATTGCTAGCCATGATGTGATCATATTGGTCAATGTACACACACTCTCACTTACATGCATATTTCTAGTAGTATGAGTCACTGGGTCTAAATGAAAGGTAGTTCTCATATTCACTAGTGTTTACTACTATGCATATTAAGGTGATGCTTATGAATGTATGATTTCCTTACTAGGATGACTTGATAGGTGTACTAGTATGGACAAGGGTATGGGACCTTGTCTATGCATTGCACATGTATATCTTGATAGGATAGTTCCTAGGTTTGGATCTTATGCATATGAAGGATGATTATATGAACATGTTATGAATATGATATGATGAAGTATGAATGTGTATAGTGTCTTAGTAGGTTTATATGAAAGGATTGCTCATATAGTTATGCCTATAGACTTATGCATTGATAAATGAACATGTGTGACTTGATGTGTTATGTGAAAGGTTTGCTCACATCTATATATACACTCACACACATGGATGATCTAGTTAGGGAGAAGAGGTCCAACTAGGAGGGCCCAAGAATACTCCAAAACTAGATAGGTGCTTGAATATGCTATAAGCATATGAATGATGAATATCCTAAGACTATGTTTTATAAACAAAGGTAATAAAGGCTTTTCAATAAAGGGAACTTAGCTTAGCACCGAGTGAACTTGACATTGAGAGGTGTTGACTTCCCTTAGAGGAATATTTCACCATTTGTCCCTTATAGAGTGTTGACTTCCCTTAGAGGAATAATCACCTATGGACCTACGTATGGTGTTGACTTCCCTTAGAGGAATATTCACCTATGTACTTACATGAAGTGTTGACTTTCCTTGAGGAATATTCACTCATGTTATCTCATGAGGTGAGGCCCCATTACCAAATGGTATATAGAGGGAATACCTATCTCTTAGTTCCATAAACTATGCTTGCCACATAGGATCTAGCAAAGTGAATTCACTTGATATGCTAGCATGTATGTTAATGTTCTACCTTGGCTAGGTAGTAACACCTTCCTTTGGTGTAAGGCTCTACAACACCAAATTCCATGATTAGCACCCATGGTCTTAGTGTCGGTTAAGGCTATGGTTTCCCTAAAGGTAAAATGGACAATGGAAGTAATTGAATAGGATCCTAACTAGGAGGACTTAAGGTAAGTTACTTAGGATAGATGGAAGTAATGAACCCATCTAGACATTGCACAAGTGACTCCTTAGGAAGTCTTAGGAAGGTTCTCTAATGTATATGATTATGTATGTGTCCTTTATGTATGATGTTGTAGTCTTGGTTTGACTATGTTTATGTTGTACTATACTTCTATGATGGCATGTGTTGTCTTGTGTAGATACTATATATGGTATTCTCTTATGTTCCTAAGGTGATGCATTGCACCAAGTATCCCTAAAGGATTATTTAGGAGATTAATGAATTGAAAGAAAGAGTTAAATGCCAAGAAGGGTGAGTTCACTATAAAGTGACCTTTATGTGCACTTATATTCTATATGTGCTTTCATATGATGATTGGCCTTTGATTGTGTTTCTATGACGTATGTGGATGATATAAATGATGTTAACAAAGGTTTTATGATGATTTACTCAAAATGGCATGAAGTATGATTTCAAAGGAAATGTCCCTTTTAAATGCATGTTTTCGCATGGTTGCCATACTTAGTACATTCTTGTGCTAATCCCATTCTTCTTTACTTTTTACACAAAGTGTAGGTTATGGAATGCTTAAAGGAGATCTATGATTGAGGAGCTTGATAGGTGTTTTCTCAAGTTCAAGGAAAGGAATCCTTAAGTTCAAGGATGTCCTACTTATGTCTTTAATATGAAGTCTTTAAATATTGTATAGTTATGTAAGGTGTTGTATGGGCCGTGTCCCTAATGTATTCTAAAGTTATTGAGTCTAAGATGGCAAAGAGACTTAGAGTCTAATTATGTATTATGACTTATGTTTTATATATATACGATGTGATGTTTCTAGCATATGATGTGCTATGAAAAGTTTTAAATTTTCCGCTAAATTTACTATGCCAATGCAATGAATGATATGAGAGGCTTGTCTTAGACCTCCGAGAGGTCGACGACGCCGGTTACAATCCAAGATTGTACCCTATCTTCTAGGGTATGCTTTTGGGTTGTGACAGGGAATGTTTAGAGGGGCAGCTGGTGATGATGCGAATCAACATCTAATGAACTTTGTGGGAATCTGCAAATCCCAAAAGATTCCTGGAGTTAATCAAATTGCAATGAGGTTAAGGCTATTTCCTTTGTCTTACTAGAACAACCCATGAGCACACTCTAGTCATTACAAGCGTATTCGTCCTCTCGGAGGTATCATACAAGGCACATGGATATTTCATCGCATACGAAACTCAAAAATAAGTAAGAATTTAATACTTTCTTCACACACAAAGAACACTTTACTTAACTAGCAAGCGGAAGACTTTTTAAAAACATTCTACCTTTACAATGTCTCATTAAACCATCAATACTTTGGAATACAACATTTTGGGACTAAGACCATACAAGACTTAAAAAAAGACTAAAAAGGGACATGTGGGTCATGTCCTCGAATCTGTAAGTACTCACCAATGAATCATTTTCAACCCTTAGAAACCTATCCATCATCCATGGCATACCAAAACTCCAATCCCTACACGTAATTCAAAAAGGGAAAAGAAGGGGTTAGCAAAATTAATGCACTAATTATGGAAGTCATGCAAAAAACATAAAAAAGATACATTTAGTATTGAGACATGCTTTCATGACATTTTGATAAAAACCTTCATCCTAAGAGTTTAAGATACATAATAAAAGTCAACAATAAAATATATGACATATTCCATATGCAACAAGTAAACCTTTACATCACTTCAGATCTTCTACCTAAAGTTACTCTAAGACTCACTTGAGTAAGACATGAAGAGACCGCCCATACACCCTCTTCAAGCACATGTAAGTGATTCTCAAAGCTACCCCAGATAAGAACCTTTCAATTACACATCCTTTACCAAGGAAACAATATTCATTAAAGTCATTTAGGAGACATGTAATCAATTAGAGGATTTCACATAATGGTTTTGAAGGACCTAGGGAACTCACTTTAGCATTTTTAAAGCCTACTCGTGCCACGTATAGATAGTGTCCCATTCCACTACATGCACGTTGTAGAACCTATCTAATATTAGATGGCACATCCCACATGATGAGAATAGGCATTAACCCACATAGACTATACTAGCTTGGTATGGAATCCGGTGTCATAAGACCCCACACCGTGGAAGGTGTTCTACTTGCAAAAGGTAGAATTAGGACTCATCCCATGTTGGCACATGGTTCTAGGATATCAAGGGCTTCTTTGTACTCTAGTCTCGTACTCAAGTAGAGCTACTACCACAAGCATTTCCATTCGGTGCTTTGCCTTTGTTCTCATAGAGTAAATCATTCCGTAGGTTTATTAGAGAAGGTACCATTACTAAGTTCTACCAACTCATAATACTCTTTATTCCAAGGATGGGTCCACTTGGGCTGCCAACCAAGGACTATTAAGATAGCTCATTCGACTACTCTTGAAAGTGCGCCTTAGGCCTACCGATCCAAAAGTTATCATTAAGCTTCTTTACATTATTCAAGGTTTCCCATTCACTTAGGATTATATACTCGTCAAGAAGGGGCACCATGATTAGGTCTACCGGTTCAAGACATACTCTAGAAGACCTCATTTAATTATTCAAGAAGGGCACCAACTTAGGTCTACTGATCCTAGACTTCCATTCATTCTTTCATTCATACAAAGATGAATAGGGTGCCTAAGCCTACCATATCCAAAGACCACCTTCACATAATTTTCATGCATCAAGAAGAGGGACCTAAGTCTACTAATCAAGACACAACATTCGCCGTATCCTATATATCCAATATCATTCAAGTACCAAGTAGGGACAAATATGTCTACAAACACAAAATACAACTTCTTTCTATAAGGACACATCTTAGTCCTTCTTATCATATTACATCAAGTAGAAAAGAATCATAACATTATAGCACCAATACAAGGTCATCACATCATAGTTCACTTTATACATATATCTAAGCCATAACACCTTGCATATAGTCACATTAATTCACATAAACAACTTCACATTATACCTTCACATAAATCCTAACATGATACTACTAAAATTCACATAAAAATGCTGACAAGGCCATGATCATAATCATATACAACACATAAACACCGCCACCGTAAGTGGACCATACCAATCAATAACAATTCTATATAAATTCTATATTAACTACAGGAATTAGGTCAACTTACCTGCTTCCAATAGCCAAAATCACCAATCCTTAACATCTCCATCAATTCAAAATATAATATCATAATTAACCATAGGAATCAACATTACAACATAATCTAAACTCAATTCAATCATCATTAGATCATAAGCAATTAACCCATTCCTAAGCCAAATTTAGAGATTTTAGAGATCAATGGTTCATGGAGATTTTCATTGGAAAAACATCAATTAAACATCAATAATATCATATCTAATGATTTGAAAACGTTTCATGCAAGAACCCATGACTTAGAGTAGAAATTGGACAATTTCATAAACTTTGAGATCTTTGAAGATCACTTTGAAATTGGCTCTAAGGTGATAGCAAGCCTTAGATAAAGAACTCCCGTACCTTTTGTTAAAAATGACAAATATATTTGAAAAAAAAAACTCCATGAATCGAAACCCTAGCCCTCCATCTCCATCTTCATCTTCTTCGTTGAGTTTTTACAGAGTTCTTAGGAGATGAGGGTTTCTGATTTGGGTATTTGAATAAATGACTTAAAGACTAGTTTTAGGACTTAAAACTATATATATTATTGATATAAACCTATTAAAATCAACCCCACTTAATCAACTATTAAAACTAAATTACTCAAATACCCCAAACTAAGGCAACCTGCCCAGGGACCACATCTACCTTCACTGTCCGTGAAGGTGTTTCACGACCATGTTGACCGACCGTGGTCCTTGAGGTAGTGGCCAATTTTTCCTTGCCAATCCCCAGGAAGCCAAGGCATGTCCTCTACCTTCTTCACTGACTGTTGTCAAGTCCACTGGCAGTGAAGTGGTCCGTGAACTTTGAGGCAGTGAGCTGTCAACTTGGGACAGTCTTGGATCTTTGGCTAAGGCTTGTCCTTTTTGGCTTGTCTCCTTGTCAAGCACCTTCAACCAACATAAAATAGGGTCCTTTATCCTCGAGTCTAACACTTGCCTTGATGTTGACTCACCAAACTCACTTAAGCAAGGCATAACACCACAATACATCACATAGACACACAAACTCATAAGGCTAGTCTTCGAACGTCATGGTCGTCCTTTGACGTTCATCTTCAAACTCAACCGAACTGACTTAGAACTTAGTTATAACCTAAATTAGCTAGTTTACAGCCCTTAAATCACAAGAGAAGTTCAATTTCAACCTAGTTCATTTTGAGGGTCGTTACAATTTCCCCCACATAGGAACATTTGTCTTTGAGTTACACTTCGCACTTAAAGGGATAAAAACTAAAGAAACCAGCTCACACTCATGCATACAATGTAATAACCATACACATAGTTAGGAGGAACATTACTCCAGATAAAAGGAATCAAACAACATCATGCAATTCAAGCAAATAGAACTACATCTACAACTCCTTATGCATCATTCTTTACCATTTCTCATGATATTGGAGGAAATTCCTTCTCCAAGTCACATCATGCTCATATAAAATATTTTAAGCACATCATGCAATTTTCTCATCAAAGCATAATCATGCAACATTTCAATAACACATTAGGCATGCTTAACAAGTCAACTCATGCAACATTTAGGTATGCTCTCTATTTCACCTCATGAAGCAAATAGACAATCTACACTAAATGCAGATGAACATGGGAATACAATGCATGAAAACTTATTTTCTCATTTAACAAGAATTTAACCAAAACATGCATATCATAAGGAGAATATTAGGAAACTCTTTTTTTTCACAAACTCCAACATAAACCAAGATGCTAGGAACTCTTAATTTTACGCTTGAATAGGCACATAAGGAAAAGATAAGGATATCTCACTCCCAACACCCTTACTATTAACCATATTCCCCCACTTAGGGGAAACCCATCTAAGGTCAACATGAACATACTATAAGGATCTCAATCAAGAAACGATCAACCTTACCAACACCATTCTCACACACTCTGCTATTCCCTAAACCTGAAAAAACAACATCAAGTCAATCTCATGAACATCCAAGACTCTGAAAAGTCTCATCATCTAGCAACAATATCCCCTAGTAGGAGAAACTCAGACTTACCCCTTCAAATATCACCTCCTCCATTTCTAAGGTCGGATAAAGACAACATCAAACCTCCTTAGTCATCACACTAAGGTCATCATCACAACCTCTCATATCCCATCTAACAAGTCACACATAACCTATTTTACTCTATCTCAACCTCTACGACCGAATTCCTCAAAGGTCACACTCTAATGGACCATCATAGAAGGAACAAGGGAAAGTCATCAAAAAGCAAAGCTCTTAGGTAAGATTAGAAGAATGAAAGAAGTGAAACTTTCTTAGAACCCAATATCCTCCAATTCATAATGTAGTACGCTTCACATTATGAACAAGATTCTACAAGATGTGGTTTTTGAGACAACATAAGACACTCCCATACACTTATGCTCTGATACCAAGTTTGTAACAACCTGGGAGCACCCCTAGCCGCTGACGGCGTATTTGACTTCTCGGAGGTCTCCTACAAGCCACATGGATCTTTCATTGCATACGACACTCAAAAATAAGTAAAAATTTTGAACTTTCTTCACACACGAAGAACACTTTCATTAACTAGCAAGCGGAAGACTTTTTAAAAACATGCTACCTTTATATTGTCTCATTAAACCATCTGTACTTTGGAATACAATATTTTGGGACTAATCCCATACAAGACTTGAAATAAAGATGAAAAAGGGACATGTGGGTCTTGTCCACGATTCTATAAGGACTCACCAAAGATTCATCTTAAACCCTTAGACACTTATCAATCATCCATGGCATACAAAGACTATAATCCCTACACTTTAGTCAAAAAACGAAAAGAAAAGGTTAGCACATTTAATGCACTAAGTAGGAAAGCAATGCAAAAAACATGAAAAAGTGATTTAGTATAGAAACGTGCTTTCATAACATTTTGATAAAAAAAACTCGTCATGAGAGGTTAAGAGAGATAATACAAGTCAACAATCACATATAAGACATATTCCATATTCAACAAGTAAACCTTTCCATCACTTTCGATCCTCTACCTAAAGTTACTCTAAAACTCACTTAAGTAAGACATGAAGAGACCTCCAATACACCCTCTTCAAGCACACCTAAGTGATCCTAAAAGCTTCCCTATATAAGAACCTTTCAATTAGAAATCCTTTACTAAGTCAACAATATTCATTAAAGTCATTTACGAGACATGAAATCAATTAGAGGACTTCACATAATGGTCTTGAAAGACCTAGGGAACTCACTTTAGCATTTTCAAATCCTACTCGTGCCATGTATAGATAGTGTCATATTCCACTATCTACACATTGTAAAATGTATCTAATACTGGAGTGCATATCCCACATGATGACAATAGACATTAACCAAAATAGACTATACTAGCTTGGTATGGAATTCGGTGTCATAAGACCCCACACTGTGGAAGGTGGTCTACTTTCCAAAGGTATAACTAGGACTCATCCCATGTTGGCACATGGTTCTAGGATATCAACGGATTCTTTGTACTCTAGTCTCATACTCAAGTAGAGCTACTACCCCAAGCATATCCACTCGGTGCTTTGCCTTTGTTCTCACAGAGTAAATCCTTCCATAGGTGTATTAGAGAAGGTACCATTACTAAGTTCTGCCGACTCATATTTTGTTCCAAGGATGGGTACACTTGGGATGCCAACCAAGTACTATTAGGAAAGCTTATTCGAATAATCTTGTAAGGGCGCCTTAGGCCTACCGATCCAAAAGTTATAATTAACGTTATCTACATTATTCAAGGTTTCACATTCAATTAGGGTTCTAGACTCGTCAAGAAAAGGCACCATGCTTAGGTCTACCGGTTCAAGACATACTCTATAAGACCTCATTTAATCATTCAAGGAAGCGCACCAAGTTAGGTCTACCAATCCTAGACATTCATTCTTTCTTTCATTCATACAAACATGACAAGGGTGCGTAAACGTACCAAGTCAAGTGATCACCTTCACATAACTTTCATGCATCAAGAAGAGGGACCTAAGTCTACCAATCAAGACACAACATTCATCATATCATATATATCCAATATAATTAAAGTACCAAGTGGGGATAACTAAGTCTACCAACACATGATACGACATCATTATATAAGGTCACTTCTTAGACCTTCTTCATCATATTACATCAAGTAGATAATGATCATAAAATTATAGCACCAATACAAGATCATCACATCATCCTTCACTTTATACATTGATCTAAGCCATAACACCTTGCATATAGTAACATTACTTTACATAAACAACTTTACATTATACCTTTACATAAACCCTAATATGATACTACTACAATTCACATAATAATACCGACAAGGCCATGATCATAATCATATATAACACATAAACATCACCACCATAAGTGGACCATACCAATTTATAGCAATTCTATATCAATTCTACATTAACTAAGGGAATAAGGTCAACTTACCTTCTTCCAATTGTCAAGATCACCAATCCTTAACATCTCCAACAATTCACAATATAATAGCATAATTAACCATATAAATCAACGTTATAACATAATCTAAACTCAATTCTATCATCATTAGATCATAAGTAATTAACCCATTCATAAGCCAAATTTAGATATTTTAGAAGATTAAGCGTTCATGGATATTTTCATTGGAAAACATCAACTAAACATCAATAATACCATATCTAATTATTTGAAAATGTTTCATGCAAGAACACATTACTTAGAGTAGAAATTGAACTTTTTCATAAACTTTGAGATCTTCGAAAATCACTTTGAAATTGGCTCAAGGTGATAGCAAGCCTTAGATAAAGAAATCCCATACCTTTTTTTAATAATGCCCAATAATTTGAAGAAGAAACCTCCATGAATCTAAACCCTATCCCCCCTTCTATCTCCATCTTTATCTTCTTCCTTGAGTTTGAGAGAGTTTTTGGGAGAGGAGGGTTTGTGATTTGGGTATTTGAAATAAATGACTTAAAGACTAGTTTTAGGACTTAAAACTATATATATTAATTATATAAACCTATTAAAATCAACCCCACTTAATGAACAATTAAAACTAAATTACTCAAATACCCCAAACTAAGGCAGCCTGCCCAAGGACCACGTCTACCTTCACGGTCCGTGAAGGTGTTTCACGACCATGTTGACGGCCTGTGGTCCTTAGGGCAGTGGCTAACTTTGCCTTGCCATGCCCCAGGAAGCCAACGCATGTCCACAACCTTCTTCACGGACAGTGGTGAAGTCCACTGGCCGTGAAGTGGTCCGTGAACTGTAAGGCAGTGAGCTGCCAACTTTGGACATTCTTGGCTCTTTGTCTAAGGCTTATCCCTTTTGGCTTGGATACTTGTCAAGAACCTTCAACCAACATAAAATAGGGTCCTTTAGCCTCGATTCTATACTTGCCTTGACATTGACTCACCAAACTCACTCAAACAAGGCATAACCCTACAATACAACACATAGACACACAAACTCATAAGGCTAGTCTCTGAACGTCGTGGTCGTCCCTTGACGTTCATATTCAAACTCAATCGAACTGACTTAGAACTTATTTATTCACTAAATTAACTAGTTAACATCCCTTAAAACACAAGAGAAGCTCTAGTTCAACCTAGTCCATTTTGAGGGTCGTTACACTTACTAGGAAAGCAACTAACTGGAAGAATGAGATATCAGATGACTCCATTCAAAGTTGGAGTGAGTTAAAAGAAGCTTTCCTAAAACGATTCTTCCCACAATCGAAGGAACTGCAAATGAAGGATGAGATCAGCATACATAAGCAGTTACCAGAAGAAGCAATGCATGAAACTTGGTGGAGATTCAGCCAAAAGCTGAAGAAATACCCCAACCATGATCTTACCGAGAGGCATCTTAAACAACCTTTTTATAGGTCTCTTCATTATGTGACTAAACCTGTTGTTGATGCATTTTATGGAGGTCACTTTATGAGGAAACCATTTGCAGAGAGCATGCAGTTGTTAGATGAAGATTCCAAAAACAACAGAGCATGGTACACCAGAGATGGAGAAGTGGGGGTCTAGGGTATACATATGAGATGTCAGCTGAACAGAGGAAGCGGGAAGAAGAAAGGGATTAGGACATGGCACATATGAGAACTCAAATTGACTTGCTTACAAAGCACATCATGACCATGTCTGAGAAAGTGAATGTTGTGGGAACACAAAACATGTACGAAGATCAAGACATTTACATTGATGTGGAAGCTAAATACATGGAAAACCAAAGACGTTTTCAAAATTATAATTTTGGAAATCAAGCGTATATTTTTGGAAATGAAGGTGGGAACTACGCCAGAGATGGTCAGTATGATAGACCACCAATCAGAGAGCAGAGAAACTGGCAATATAAAGATAGATACAAAAATGATCATAGTGGTATGTATGTGCCCCCAGGTAGCAGAGAACGAACAAATGGTAGTTCCAGTGGATCTAAGCTGGAAGATATAATGCCTAAGGTGCTTCAAAAGGTTGAATCAACAGATGCAGGAGTCAAAGAAATGAGAGGGCATCATTTTCGTTTTTCCTTGTCTGATAGGGAAATTATGTCGCCAAACAGAGATTCATCCCAAAAAATTGGTCAATAGATTGCGTGTGGCATCAAGGATCATTCAGGTAACCATGATAAAATATTGGGCAAACCATCTATTTGGTGCTAAATATGCAGCAATAGGTAGTCGGTTGTTGCTCCGCATGTTCAATTAGAAAAGCTGCAGCATGAAAGAGTGCCCGAGCAAGGAGAAATGTCTCAAACTTCCACAAAATCACCACAATCCACCTCCACTGCTTAGCCTTCAAGTACTTTTTTGTTTATCCTTATAATTTTTCTTGAGGAACTAATTGCAGATCAAAGCCAAACTAGGGTATTAGCAAACTAGATAGTGCGGCGGATGCCTCAAATGATTGAGAATATAGTGTTTGTTGCCAAAAAGGAGATCACCAATGAGGTACAAAAAGAGTTGGGTTTTCTCAAAGAGAGATTGGACGGTATAGAAAATCTGGTGCAGGAATTATTTTGGGCTGCTATAGAAAGAGAGACTAGACGTTGGCTGAAATGCGATATCAATTTGCTAATTTAGCCAAGAAGCCCGTACAACGACCCTCTCTATGGTTACCGGAGTCTTTGATGCAGATGTTGAATCAGCCTACCTCAGCCCAATCACTTGATGAAGTTTGGGGAGAATTACCACCCGCTAAGTCCAAAAATAGAAAGAATAAGTCTCTTGACCTTGAAGAGGACATTCCTCTTGACCCAATACTAGAGGCACAAAAAGCAAAAAAGAAAGCTCTCAAAGACTCCAGGAAGTTGGAGATGGAACGCGCAGTCCGCAAAAAAGAACAACAAGAAGCCATGTTAGCTGATGCGTCTCGGAGTGGAGCACCTGCCCACACTAAAGGTGCAGTATCCACCACCGCGGTGTATGATGTACTCACTAAACTACTTAGTTCTGAGTAGGCACCTGCTGATAAGGGTGGAATCTATGAGCCAAAGATCGACGCCTAGAGCGTCGTAGGTATGACCCCTCCTCATATCCCTTTATGTGTCTCACTCTATATCGACTTTTAGGTAAAAGTCCTTTCTTGCGAGGAACGGGTGGTTTAGAAACTTTCCATAGCTGTTAGAAAATGGAGGTTGTCTCCATCTGTTGAATTTTTTTGTTGTATCAATTAGGTTGAAATATGCACCTGCTAATCAGTAAATAAAATAAACAACTGATTCTGAACATGGGTTTGACGGTTAGGATCTTTATATGACATTCTAGTTACTAACTTGTTGAACGTTGCTGAGTGTGAATGAAAAATTGGTGAACTAAGAAACTGGATAATGCAATAATGTGTAGGCGTGTGTGAGTGTTGATTGATGTCTAGCACTATAAGCCGAAAGGAGAACTTTCCTGAGTATTCATGCTTGAAACAGAGGAGAATTGGATAGGAAATGATCAATAGGCTATGTTTGTTATAGTCTAGTAAAAGCCAAAACTAAAAGAACCAAACAAAAATCTTACAACTTGAACCCATTTTGAGCCCTCAATAGATCTTTATTCTCACCCAAAATAGTTCACAACCTTGGTTTACCCAAATGTATGTTGTTACAACTCAGGCTAAAAGCCTAAGTTAAGGGAGAGTGCAACACAAACAGGAAAAAGATCGTTCAACCAGCAAGCTGAAATGCATAGTGATATATAAATGATGAATAAAATTTAAAAAAATGGATTAGTCACTCACGAAACCAAGATATCCTTTCCCTAGCCCCGAGACTATGTTACAAGCCAATAAAAGCCCTGAAGTGATCCTATTCCAATTTTTTGAAAGATAGAGCATAGAAAACGAGGACAAGCCTATGGTAGTTGTTGTTAGTTCTAGAAATCCTTTGAGAGCGTGAGCGTAGTACTCAGTACCAACCATTCTAATTAAGGGACTTCTTTGGTCTGAGTACACTATAGTTGCATTTTAGAGTGGATTAAGTAAGGTGATGATTCACAAACATAGGCATGATTGACTGTAAGTAATGAGATGTCATATATAGATCCTTACATGTTACATACAGAGAATTAGGATACAAAATGTTCTGAAAATAGTTGTTGCATAGTTTAAACGGTCTGAAGAGGTTATGAGAAGTAGGTGTATTGTTGTCTCATCACTTAAGGACAAGTAATGGTTCTAAGTTGAGGGTGTTGATGTACCATTATATGCTGGTATATTTAACGATTAGAAACAAGGAACTAATACTAGAATCGAGTGTATTTTGTATAATTTTATGTGTTTGTTGATTATGCAAAAAGAGTCAGGCAGATATTGGAAAAAAAGAAAAAAAGTAAAAATCACGGCCATCTTGACGGTCTGTAGTCCACTTCAGGGACTGTGAGGTTGACCCTGAAATGTGATAGTAGTGGCTAGTTATGAGTACCCACGTTTGAGAAAGTTGAAGTGAAGACCACAGACAACTTCACGGGCCATGATCCCTTTGATGGTCCGTAGTCCAGCTCGTGAACAATACTCTAGAGAGCAGGGTGAGATTTCCTATTTTGATATAGTTGAAGTGAAGACCACGGACAACTTCACGGAACGTTATCACTTTGATGGTATATCCAGCTTGTGAACGATATTCCAGAGAGTAGGTTTGAAAGTCCAGGTTTTAGAAAGTTGAAGGCAAGACCACAGACAACTTCACGGATCATGGTCTCTTTTACGTTCCATGAGCTAGTCTGTCATGCTGAATTCAGAAGCTAATGAGAATACCCAATCTTGGGATGCTCTAAGGAAAGACCACAGAGGGCTTCATGAACCGATAAGCCTTTCACGGGTCGTGATGATGGTCGTGAAAGAGGTCGACAATGAAGTCCTAGTTTTATTAGGTTTCTTTTTAAAACATTTTATTGGGATTTATTTAGTTCTTTTTGAGGGTATTAAGAAATAATATTGAAATTTTACGAAGGAACGGAGTAGAGAACTCGATAGTTTTTTAGTTTTGAGGTTTCAAATTACTTTGCAACAAAGAAGTTTGGTTCTTTGATTATCAACGTGGTTTTTTGAGTTGCAAAGATACTTCATAAGTATTTAGAACTATTTATCATTTTATGTTAGTTGCTATATATGTGAAATTATAAGGCACTAAATATTTTGACCAGGTGTGTGGGGTCTATGATTACATTGTGAATATGATTTTGTAAAACGAGTGTAGAGCAGTCTTTGTTTACATGTTGTAGGTTAAAGCTTTTGATCATAATATGGTCTAACGAGTGCACGCTTTAGACGAGCCTGTATCAAGTGTTTGTTAGAGAGAAAAACACTTGTTGCAAAAAAGCTAATATCTACTTACAAAATCGAGGTTAAATCTAGAGCTCGGGAGAAGATAACTTTAACTTCATGTCAATAAGCGAGTTATTAATGCAAGAATCATTTGTAGTTCGAGAGAATATAAATGATCACCATCTAAAAAGGCTGAGAAGTGTTAGATGAAGCCTATTCGTTGAGTTTAGTTAACTTACAATTGCTTGCAACTCAATATGAAGAAGAGATTCATAGTCGTCGTAATAGTTAACAGTAACTTGGTTTCTCTTAATTAACGAAACAAATCATACATCATTGTAGTTTATGCATCAGACCTGTTAACTTTGATCTTGAGTTTTAGCAATTTCTACTGGCCCTTCATACCCAATTTTACTTTTTGTCTATATTCGTTAAGAGATAGTAACCACGATTGGATAAAGGCGACATGAAAACATTATTTGTAAAGGAATTCTTTGTGGGATCGACCTCAACTCCAGTTGAGTTCGATAAATTGATAGCGATCGTTTACACTTTTTATTTGAAGTTTAAGTTTGGATGTATCAAGGGTCTCTGTGGCGGGTCAGATGCGACTTAACGTCGTAAAAAAACCAAAATGTCTTTATTGTGCTTTTTTTCGTTTTTAGAGCTGAGGAACGACCCAACATGATTGTTGATAGTTTTCAGCCATTCTTTAGGCTAAAGGTAAGATTTATCTGCCCAAATCTGTTTTTTCGATTCGTAGAACGTAATCCAATGGAACATTATCGTTGGGGGGAGGGTCTTGATCTAGAAGTTATGGTGGTAAAAACCCTAATTTGGATACTTGGGATCATGGGTATGATTTAGGGTCATTAGAAATGTTAGTAATCCTAGTAATTAGTGATTTTTATTTATTCTCGTATTATACTGATTATTTGTATACCAAGAAAAAGCGAAACAAATTCGGGATGGGAAGGATCAAGTTTCTTAGGGTATCATTCTTTTTTCGAGGTAGGTGATGGTTGTAATTCTATGATTGAGTGATAGATGTTGGTTCTTTCTTCATTATGATGCATGTATATATCTGAATGTTGCATTATTGATCACACTAAATGTAAATGAATATGAACGAATAACTATATACCATGAATCACTTATTGATTTTATGATATTGAGAATATACTTGTGATTGTGTAACGATCGGAGAGTACCCCCTAGACGTTACCGGCGTACTTGACCTCAAAGAGGTCTCGTACAAGCCTCTTAGCTTAATCGTCATGGCATAATGTACTTGAAATAATGCGGAAAATATAAAACTTCGATATAGAGTGAAGTATACTTAGACTTCTCACATATTGTATATAGAGTTTACATAGACTCCTCGATTATGGAGTTTACTTAGACTCCTCGTTTATCAATATAAACGATTCATGATCATATTCTAACATCATCTCACAACACCATCTATTTATAAGAGTTCAACACAAGTCTACAAATAGGATACTTAGCCCTGTAGACACAATAGTCTATTAGAACAAAAGTACACAAGAGAAGATTACTAAGTCTCACTACAAGAAAATGTACATACGATGACATTAATTTTGTGATATTTGAAAAAAATGTCGGAAAATAAAGAATTTCACGATTTTTATGAACAAAATGTGATAAAATAATGACATTTGATGTCAAATGTCGTAAAAATAATGACATTTTGTATCAAATATCATAAAAATAAAGACATTTGGTCAAAAATTTTATTATGATGATGATATTTATTGCAAAATATCATTGTTTTTAGCGATATTTAGCGAAAATGTCATATAAATGATGACATTTGCTACAAATGTCGAATATAATAATTACATTTATTGCAAAATGTCGTTGTTTTAGCGACATTTAGCGAAATGTCATATAAATGATGACATTTGCTACAAATATTGGATATAATATGACATTAACTGCAAAATGTCATTGATTTTAGTGACATTTAGAAAAATGTCACTAAAAGGGACATTTATTGTAAAATGTCATTGATTTTAGCGACTTTTAGTAAAATTATTGCTAAAATAGCGACATTTAATACAAATGTCGAATATATTATGACATTTATTGCAAAATGTCGTTGAATCGATCGACATATAGTGAAAATATCGCTAAAACAATGAAATATTTATACAAATATCGAATATATTATGTCATATGTTGAAAAAAGTCATTGATTTTTATGATATATGATGAAAAGTACTATTAAATCTAGGGTCAGGCCCACGTGGGTTCGTGAACCCCCTCGACAAAAAATTACTTAGTATATATAAGGTAAATTTTCCGTATTTCTATATATATATATATAACCCCCTCAATAACAAAGAGAGACTGATGGCTTAGTGGCTAATTAAATATATTATTTACATCTAATTTTTAAAGTCTAATTATTTTTAAAAAAAAATTAATCATTATATATGGATCATGTTTGACCAATCCCACCCACCCACCCACTGAGATTATATGATTTGAAATAATTTTTTATGATAAAAAATATCTCATTTTTACCTTCGTTGTTATTAAAACAACTCAAGTTTAATTTTTATGAGCAAATGCAACTTGAGTTCGTTATAATACCCATTGGGGAAGAAGAAATAAAATTTTCTTGTTATTGAAGAGAAGTTGAAAGATTGATGTATTTGTCAATTTAACCTCACCTTCGTGTAATATAAAGCTACATAAATGAACACTATTAGGCACCTCTCATTAGTCAAGGTTCCTATTTATCTCTTTTTCTTTTCTCACTTATATGAAAAAACAATCTATTTATTTATTTATTATTATTGTAAAATATTAACGTGACAATTACCACCTCATTTATTCATATTCTTTCACATAAAAAAAATTAAATGTTTTTATTTTCGTTGCTCCAATGAATTTTGATAATCAAACTCCTAAATCATATTAAAGTGCATGTTTATGATAACATTTCAAATTCCATATTATGTGCTATAAATAGAGGCATTAAATAATTCTATTACAAATGAAATGATCAATTTTTAGGGATCGTTTGGTTTGAATATATATACACTAGTTATGTTGGGATTAGTTATATTGAGATAAGTTATGTTGGGATAAGTTATACTAGAATTAGTTTTTATTGCTTATTTGATTTGTCATATTCAAACCAATACAAAGAGTTAATATCTCAAAAGGTCACTCAACTTTAAGAATTTATCTAGTAAAGTCATTGAACTTTGTTTTGTATCAATAAGATCACTAAACGTAGACTTTTCTATCAATAAAATCACTCAATCAAATTTATCATTCAAATATAAATATTGACACAGAAAAAAGAATCATTATTTTTATATCATATAAACATGGACCCACAAATAAATAAATAAAAAAAATTACTTACAAAAGTTCGGACAAACTTAATCATGGAAACAAATATTTTTTATGATATTATTGTAAAATTTATGGCGTGATTTAATAAGTAAATGAATTTTTTTTTTCTTAGTGAAACATATTTTGGTATTACTGTAATACCATAATATTTCGTTGCCTCCTAAATAAGAAATGAGTTTAAGTATTTAAGCAAAACAACAAATTAAATCCAAACTAGGAAGAAAAACAGTGTACAAATATAAAAAAAAATAGAACAAGTATTTATTAATAAAAATTCTTCAGCGTGTAACATATTTAGATGTTTCTTGCTAAATATAATTGGTAAATAACTTAGTTTTCCTTTGTAAATCCATGGTTTGCTAACGTTGATATATATTTGTTCATTCACAAAAAAGCTTGAAAAAAAATATATTTTAAAATTTTCTTATAAATAAGTTTTGAGATTTAAAATTTTGTTTGGACATACATTTCAATGATTTTCTTGAAAAAAAAAGTGTTAGAGGAAGTGAAAAGTCAATGAGATTTATTTAATTTTATTTGGTTGTGGAATTTATATTTACATGATATAAAGCAATAATTTATTTTGCCATGCCAATACCTTTTTAAATGATAAAGTTGATTGAGTTATTTTATTGATAGAAATATCTAAGATAGTGATTTTAATGATACAAAACAAAATTCAATGATATTGCTAGATAAATTCTCAAAGTTGTGTGACCTTTTGAGAATAAGTTGTTAATTGTTTACAAAAATACCCTCACCTTATGTAGTGTTTTTCTTTTTACATTTTCTTTGCAAGCATTAGTTATTATTCTTAAAAATAAAATTTTCATCTTATTTATCTTAAAATATTTTTGTGTGTGCATTTCCATGATAGTGCCGTATTTTCTAAAAATTAAAGTTTCATTTTATTTAACTTAGAGAATAAACTTTCATCTTATTATGCAATAAAATAAAATGTTCTTCTTATTTAGCTTAAAACTAAAACTTTCATCTTATCTATATATATTTAATAGGAGAGGTGAAAGCGCTTATGTGTCTGTTGGATTTTCATCCAATAAATCTAGTTTGCTCACAGAAGAAAAGAGGAATGAAGAGCTCTCAGATGAAGACAGTTAAGTTATTTTCAAATCATATCAACAAAGCAAAGCACCGCCTAAATGAAGCCAAAGAGATATGTGTCAAGAAATACAAGTGGGACAAGCTAATATTTATCTTTTGAATTTACAGTATTTCATTTAGTTTCTAGAATGTACAGCTATAGAATTCTATTACGAAAAGGATTCTTTCCTTTTGTATTTACAGTATTTTATTTAGATTCTAGAATGCACAGCTATAGAATTCTGTTACGAAAAGGATTTTTTCCTCATGTATAAATAGATGTACATAGCAATGAAAAGAAATACACAGAAAATTCTCCATTTCTTTATCTTCAATTTTCTTCATGGTATCAGAGCAGGTTTGATAAAACTGCTCATTGTTTAATCTGTTCTTTCTTTCTTCTTTCCTCATGGCTGTAGAACAAGAAATCCCTGCAGTGGTGCTGGATCTCCTTCCATGGATCCCAGTCACCTTTATTTTCTGCATCCCTCAGATCATCCTGGGATGAACTTGGTGAATACCATTTTTGATGGTATAGGGTATAGAGGCTGGCGTAGGTCAGTACTCATTGCTCTTTCAGCCAAAAATAAAATAGCTTTCATCGATGGGACTTGTATTGCACCTGCTTCAAATTCTCCGGAGTTCAAATTCTGGAGTAGGTGTAATGATATGGTTTTGTCATGGCTTCTTAATTCTCTCTCAAAAGAGATTTCTGCTAGTGTCATATACTCCGTTACTGCAAAGAACCTCTGGACAGACCTAGAGGATAGATTTGGACAACCAAATGGATCACAATTGTACCACCTTCAAAAAGAACTAAATGATTTAGTTCAGGGTACAAATGACATAGCTGGTTATTTTACAAAGATAAAGAAAATATGGGATGAGCTCGACACTTTAAATGAAAATGTGAGATGTGGTTGTGATTGCAATTGTGGTGGAAAGGATAAACTCACTAAGTCTTTGCAAGATGAGAGACTTATTCATTTTTTTATGGGGTTAAATGAAGCTTATGCCTCTATTAGGGGAAACATTCTCATGATCACTCCTTTGCCCAGTGTCAATGTGGCTTATTCTCTATTAATTCAGGATGAGAAACAAAGAGAAGTCTATGTGAACCATCAGTATCCTGGAGAATATCTTTTTCTGTCGTAAATCAAACTGCTCAGAGACTTGGAAAAGGAAAGACTGATGGATGAAAGAACACTCTAATCTGATCACACTGTAGGAAACCTGGACACACTATAGACAAATGTTATAGAATTGTGGGATTTCCTACAGATTTCAAATTTACTAGATCAAGAAAGATACAGGGAACAACCCAAGGAGGAGCATACAATAATGCAGTCTTGGCAGAGGAGAACCATACTAGAGACAGTAAGGAAAACAATCAACAGTTCTCACAGGAATAATTCAGTCAGATTATTCACCTGCTCCAACAGGTCAAAGTTGGACAATCAGAACTTTCAATCTCAGAAGCAGAAGCTGCTGTCAACAATGTAGTGTGTTCTGGTATAACTAATTCTATTCATAATCTTCTCTCTTGTTTTTCTCATATAAAGTTCAATTCATGGATAATAGATTCAGGAACTAGTAAACATGTGGTTTTTGATATTTCTATTTTCTCTGATCTTACTGCTTTCCCTGAACCTTTGACTGTTAACCTACCAAATCTCACAAGGTAACAGTAACTCACAAAGGGAATGTAAGAGTTTTGCCTAATTTAGTACTAGAAAATGTTCTTCTTGTGCCAGATTTCGATTATAATCTCCTTTCTGTCCCAAGACTTTGCACTCAATATAATTGTTATCTAATTTTTTCTTCCACTACTTGTTTCTTGCAGGCCCCTTCAATGAAGAGGCCTCAGGTTCTTGGTGATTGTCATGATGGACTCTATCTTCTCAAATCTGTTTCTTCCAAGTCCAAGGAAAAACAAGATCGGAGCCTTAGTACTCCGTTTTCAGTTTCCAATCAGAATGTTGTTTCTTCTATTGCTTCAAATTCTGTAATAGATAGGAATGATGTAACTTTGTGGCACAAGAGATTGGGTCACTTACCTTATTCATCTATGAAAAG